>MU228456.1:2537166-2562133 GCA_018584345.1 Thuja plicata | reverse complement strand
TGTTTGAATTTGATAATATTTGATTGGTTGAAATTGATTTGAATTGTATGGCTGAAGTAGTTAATATAAATTAGTGATAAAAATCACCTAGGACATTAAATCTGATTTAATAATAAATTATGTCAAACTAACATTGTCTTGACATAACAGGGGGTATGATCATACCTAGGGTAAACAGGGTCTATGGTCAATACAGACCAAATCCAGGTGGTTACACCAATCACTCCCCCTTTCACAACAATGACAAAGGTACAAAAGTAATCTTCAAAATGAAAATAGCTTACCGATCACAACCTCTCAAAAACCTCTCTAAAAGTTTCTTTGGCTATAGCCAAGGAACTCTCCCATGTCTTATCTAAATGTTCAATGTCTTGGATCTATCCATGTAGAATATAAGCTAGCTCCTCCATGGCTTCAAGAGTGGTCATATCAGGTAACCCAAGTGTTACCTCTGCATCTTTAATATTCTGTCGCATAACATCCATTATTGGAATCAGATAGGTCTAAAACTCCAGTAATATAGTTACCTTTTTTATTGTTCTCCTTTCAATGTTTTCATCTTGTGATTTATCACCTTCACTTATGATCCATAGGTTGTAGGTGAATGTGCTATAGGATCAAAACAATAAACTAAAGTTGTAATCTCATGTTGAGCTTCATTCCTCTTTAGCTCCAAATCTTGTGTAAACAATGAAAAGTCAAAAAATTTGGCTAATATTGTCCAATTTCCTTCAAAGTTTCCTTTATATGATTTACTAGAACTGTAATTTTTCCTTCATCTAATGTAATGTTTTCTGTCAACTTATCGGTCCTCTTCTTGTCATAATCCAATTTATCCCTATTCATAGCATATTCCGCTAAGCTTGTTACTTGTTCAGTGATAGCACTGACCAAGGTCTACATTTGTTCAATTGTAGGAGCATTTGGATCATATTCAACTTTAGGTACAAGATTTGACAGAATATCTTGAGTTGACTGTAGTACTTGAGCTTGTTTCTTTTCACTTCTTAGCTTGCCTGTTTTAGCTTTCAACTTTAGTATGTCTGATATTCTCATTAATTCACTAGGACTCATTTTGGTAACATCAATAGGTCCTTGCATGACCTCAACATACTCATCTCTAAGTTCATATTTAGTTTCTTCCCCATGAACATAAATAATCTTTCTCTTCACCTTATAACCTGAACTCTCACCTAGTTTCAATTTCCTTTTCACTGAGTGTGCTGCTACAATAGCTTCATCTTTCTTTTCAACATCACCAATCTGTCCAACTATATTACTTGAAACATGTATATCCACCTCTATATATTTATCTTTTTATGCTTCATCTTGACCTTGCACATCTGTAACTGTATCAAACGTTGGATCTTATTGTGGTGTATCAGAAATGTAAATCACTTATAATGCCTTCTATTACTTTTTCAGTAGAGATAAATTCATCTACTGTCACCTCCTCTTGAGTAGTATTTACCGGTTCACGTTCTTTCAATTTATTCTTCATGATGTCAACTTTCTCATGATGGACTGCTTGATATTCACCAACTAATATTTTTCATACTCTACTTCTTGTTCTAAATCCAAGTCTTATTGCCTCAATTATAAGTTTTATATCTTCAATAGACAATTCAGGCTTCAGTGGGATTATTTCTTTCTACATCATTTTCCTTTCTTGCTTCAAAGAAAAATTCTATCTAGAATTAATATTCTTATAAATTATTTCAAGTATCATCTTATGTAGTTCATTGGGTCCTCTACAAAAGTTATGCAAACTGAATACAATAGTATCTTCTATCTTTTTCTTATATACATCATCAAATTCCTCATAGCGGCAGTTTGGATTACTTACACTACCATATTCCCTTATGTTATCAACTATGCTATAAGAAGTAAGACTTCTCCTAGTTTTCGAATACACTGAATTCAGAGTTGTCATTCCAACTACTTTATTTTTTTTTCCACTAGCCTTCAACTCGTCTTTCTCTTTTTCTGAAGCAGTTTTAGTTTCTTCTTCTTCAGCAGTAGCCTTCTTTTTTCTTTTTCACTTTGACTCTTTATAGCCATGAGTAATTTCCTTCTTTCTTATGCAAGTTCTTTGTTCTACCATAGGTGTCTCCTCTTCTTTTTTCCCTTTTCCTTTGTAGGTTCAAGCTTTAAAGAAACTTTTCTCTTAGGATGTGCTCTAGCAATAGGGGTAGGAGCCTCCTTTTGCACTATAGAGCTCCTAGTAGCTCTCCATGTTTCCTTACCGGTTGTAGGAGTTACAACCTCTACCTCTTCTATTTCTATAGTAGCAGTAGAAGATCCTACCTCCACAGACACAAACATCTCCCTTATCTCATCCATCATCTCCTTGACAATTACACTCTTCTTCACTAAATCATCAACATGTTTCCTCACTCTTTTCTCTATCACAAGTGCCTTCAACTATGAGTGAATTTTCAAATAGATTTCTTAATAAGTACCAAACCTATGAGTATTGGCATCAATTGGCTTAAACAGTAACTCATCTGCGTGGAGCGATATAATATCACCATCTACCTCATCACCCATTGGTAGAGCCCAAGACGTTCTTGGTTGTACTGGATGCTTCATGCATGTATCATTATCCACAATAAAAAAATATATCATCTTTATAATTTTCTACAATACTGGTTGATGTGTTCTCTCTCATGCATAAATTTATGGAAATCTTTGAAATAACCCCGCATAGTACTATTAAATTTATTTCCTAAAATCCTTATACATTCCTTAATCTATAGTACTACAGGTCTATCGATCGACCACATAATTTTACCAATACCAGGGAAATGATTGTGCAAGTAATTTAAAATATACATACCAGTAGGGAGCCATATTTGAAAGATTGTTTCTTTTCCTTCTTGATTCTCTCCATATTTACAAAGAACTAACTTCTCATGACCTCACATAGGTGGTATTGTGCATTCCCCTTCACCATTTGATATGTAACATGAATACCACCACCAGGCACACTATTCAATCAGCTCGACTGATAAAATTTTTAACCGATCACCATTGAAGAAAACTTCACCTCAATGTCTTTGATTTCATTGATCATCATGGAATGCTAATCTTATTTTTAATTCATTAGGTGAGTGACCTCATCAAATGGAATCATTCATAGAAAAAATACATCACCAGTCGTGCACAACCCTATCATCACGTAAATAATCTCCTTCACAATCTTATACAGTATGTCCAGCCGTAAAAAATGATCATGAACATGACCAAGTACATATCTCATCCAATCAGATTTGAACTTGTCGGTTAGGTCAATAACATAAGATAATCCAAAGTCATTGCATATTTTGGTAAATGCATTGAAGATAGAACTATAACCAAGATCCTCAATATTACAATGAGAAAACAATCTTACATCCTCATCCAAAAACACACCATGAGGTATCAAGGACAAGAAGCCAACAAGATCATTTTCTACCACATTTAGAGGGTTTAACTTGAATAATGGCCTTGACTCCTCAGTAATCTCAACCAATAAAGGGGTTTCCATAACACTAACAATGATCAACACAAAAAGATACAGCTTTGTTCGTTGATAGGGGTTCTTCAAACACTGCTTCAATTCAAGCACGAAATCACAACCTTCAATTCACAAACACTTTGAATCACTTTGGAATTTCTTAGGAAGCGCTCGCAAGTGCATTTCTTAACTCTTAGAATGCAATGTGACAAATTAACTTTACTTTTACCCTTATAATATCTCATTTCCAAGAAATAAATGCAAATGGTCAAATAGTACCTTTAACTGGTCTCAATGGTTAGAACATAAAAATTCACTTATGCCATAAATAAAACTATTATGCGGTTGCATAGAATCCTATGTAATATAACTTCCATAACATCAATACGCATCTAAATATGTTGATAAATCTTACCGCCCACACAACTTAGGGTATAGGTTATAGATCTTACTAGATTTTCTCCCCCCAAGCCAATAGTTTTGACTTAGTCTGATGATGAATTCTCTAGATTACCTAATGTTGTGGAGCTCTTTGACAATTAAGAAGATTTGAGTTCTCCTTTCTTAACCCATATATCGTTCATCTACATTCTGATTCCTTCAACATCTCTAATATTCTTGCCTTTATCATTCACAAGCATATTCACCGGTTGACCTCTAGTGCTATTCTTCTTTTCTTTGCATGATCTAGCAAGATGTCCAATATTTTTTTAATAGTAACACACCATACTTGTTTGTCTCCATGGTCCAGTATTACCTTTACCAATTCTCATCCTGCAATTGACTGTTGTGTGCCCAAAATTATGACAAACAAAATAGGTAACAATCAATTATTTTCCTTGTTGATAAGGGCTCAACTGGTTCGGGTTATATGGACTCTGACTATTGATTCTAGCCTTGCACTCATTAGCCTTATGACCATACTTGTTACAATGATAACAGTTACCTTGGAAAACATTAGTTCTAGCATTATAACCATCAGATCTACCATAAGAGTTCACAAATCTAGGAATATGTGGGTCGGTTTTAGACCTACAAACATTAGCAGTATGTCCTTCCTTGTGGAAATTGAAACATACTGCTCTACACTTCCTCTTACCAGCTATGTTTCTATTCACCTTAGGTGTTGACTTTCCTTTAGCATGGATCTCCTTTGTACTAGATGACTCACCGACTTCAAATTTTACAAACCCCAATCCTTGTTTTTTTATTATTTCTCCTTTGGTTTGAGAGTTGTTTGAATCAAGTTTAGCAGAACTCTTGTTGAACTTATCCAACAGATCATTATCACTCTTCAAATGTTCTTTCATCTTTTCATTCTCATTTCTCATATTATCCACATTTTTATAACTACTTGTACAACATTTTCCTCACCCACCTCATCCAAGTCTCCCTCCAAAGCTTGATAAAGGAATTTAACAATTTTGGTGTTTCCTAAATCATCAAGAGATTTGATAAACATTGTGCTACCTGAGAAAGAAACAAAATGAATTATTAAATAAAGCATAAATTAAAAATCGTAATCACTAATTCAATGTGTTTTAGGAAGTACAATCAGTTGAGGAAGAAACAAGAACATTTAACAATGTTCTATTTCTTCTATTTGTCCAGCTAATAGTCATGATGGTGCAATCCTTCTTCCTCCATATCTCACATTGCTCCTCTATTTTGGTTTTCACATCATCCACCTTTTGTACCAAAATGGGGCCCTTTAACCCCTCATCATTAAGGGTTTTAAACTCTTCCTTGCAAACAACAATGGTATGAACCATATTTTGAAAATGAGGAGACTTAATACAAATAAATAAAATATAATAAGTATTGTAAAATGGTGAGTTTAAATTTGAATTCAACATACCTCTTAATATAAAAATTAAAGGGAAAGAATCAAGATATATATTTTAGAACAAAAAAAAATTACTTAGCTGTGTGGAATGGAATGGCGCAATAGAAACAAAAGCATTCAATAGCACTTATAGCTGCATCATGCTTATCTTTGTTTTCCAACCCTTTCTCTCAAGTGACGGTTGGGAACCTCAAGTAGTGAATGATAGAATATATATGAATCTAATCTAAATGGTTGAACTCTAAGCCCAATGTTAACATTTCCACTGCAACAACCACTATCACTATCACTATCATTATCACTATCACTATCACTATCACTATCACTACTAGCACTTGAAAATGGATGAAATGGAGGAATGGAAGAAGAAAACTCTTCAGTTTCAGTGATATCCATCTCTTCTCTGTCTTTTTTAGTTCTTATTGGTGTTGAAATATTTTAATGAACTTGCACTTCACACATAACTTCAGCAAACACTTTTGGCAATGGACTATTATCTCGGCATGGTTTATGTGCGAGATAGTATTTTAATATGTTAATGCCTATCCTAAGTATTTTTGTTTTGCAATGAAAACAAGTTACCTCTCCTTTTTTTGTCATGGGGTGACAATAGCTTGTTTCCAACAAGGGTCCCTTCTAGCTGAGGATTGGGACATTGTGATGAAGATAATATAAAATTTTAAAGAATGTTGCAATAACATATAAATATAAAAAATAGCATTTATGGTTTATAATTAAAGTAATATAAAAAATCTAGGGTTTGTAATTATAATTTTCTTTTCAAAAAAACCTAGGGGTTGTTTAACAAACATTTTAAACATGCCTAGGGTTTTTTATTTGGTCCATTAAAAAATAGAAAATAGAAAATAGAAATTTAAAAGAAAAATATAATTTTTGTAAAAAAAACTTACAAAATGCAAAATTATCTCTTAAATCTTGCTTCAAATCGATGGTGAGCTCTTCGTAATCCTTTCTAGGTTCCTTTAGATGTACCAAAAGTAGCTACAAACCTGCTTAAATGTGATTTGACCACTGATTTAAATGCAATCCAATTTTAGCTCAAAAATCATTTTTTTGTTCTCCTTTAGCTTGAAAATAAAATGAAGTTGCTTTTAGGGTGTAGGAAATCATTTTTTTGTTCTCCTTTAGCTTGAAAATGAAATAAAGTTGCTTTTAGGGTGTAGGAGATAAATATAAGACAAACATTTTACTGAATTGTCTTTTTTTTCTAATGCGTTTGAGTTGCCTAGCCATAGTCAAGTCTTTCCATTTGGACTTGCAAGTCTTGGAGACTTGATAAGTTTGATGAGTACCCAACAGCAGATTTTCCTAGACTTGTCTGAGGTCACTTGCCTTGGGACTCATTGAGTCTAGGCAATTTCAATGCCTAATTATTTCAACCCTATTGATTTAGCAAGTGATTTCAACCCTATTGATTTAGCAAGTGATAGACCTAGAATAACAGCTTCATTTTCAGCTTCATTCTTTATGTGAGATGCTAGGAGGATTGAATCACCATGCACAAAGGATCCACTCCCATCTTAAATAATCATCAAGCACCAACCATCCGTGGGTTGCCTCTAGAAGCACCATCAAATCAAATTTGAGCTTCACAAAGCCAATTGGGAGGTCTCAACCAAACAACTCTTTTTCTCTTAAAATATTTTTATTGGTCAACTACTTTAGTGGGGTCCTCTAATGAAATTACTCGTGAGAATCAAGGTTTGATTATTTGTTGCTTTTTAACCTTATTGAATGTTATCTTAATGAAAATCCAGTACTGAAAAACAACTTGAATTAATTCACTATTTTCTCAGAAACAAACATACATGATATACATTTGGATTCTAGTCTTTTTATTCTTTTTTCCTTTGTTTTTAGATGCATGTACAATTGCTGATTAAAGTATTTTATCTATATATTGATGCTACTGATATTTCATTTCTTGTTTGTCATTACACCTTGCACTATTGTACTGGGATCCATATTACTACAGAAGACGGAGAAGAAAAGAAGATGGTGGAATGAACTTCTTTGAATCCGTAATGTTCTTTTCTAAAACAATTACATTTAATTAGTTTCAGAGACTAGAACGTTTTTAACATTTGAATAATGTGCTATTCAATCCTTTCTTTGTGATTTGTAGATATTCTCATTTGTTTTGGGGGATGGTGATCCCAATCAAGATATTGAGGAAGAGAGATGGAAATTAGTAAGCATTGACCTTTCAAACAAGATGAAACTGGGTTCAGAAATGATTAAACATTTACTTCTTCCTTTCTTTTTTTTCATAAAGAATTGAAGCTAATTTAGATTTCATTAGATGAGAACAAATATGGGTATGCAGTCGATGAACCATGCATTTGACAAGGAATGCTAATGGAAAACAAAATGCAGTGCACCAGTCATGTAGAATTAATTTTAAAAAGCGCAGTAGTTGAGAAGATGTTAACTTTTTAAAAGTAAAACTTATTTCTATAATAGGTATGCCAAAGAGTTAGAGAAAAATAAATTTATTGAACAATGATATGTTGAGCTTAGAATTTTGTTTCATTAGTTGTGGTATTTAGTCTTTAGATAAAATCACCATTGACAACATCTCCATTCATTCTTCTTGAGAAACTGCTCTATTCATTGCTCATGAAAGGATGCTTTGGAGATTTGATAAGGAAATATGATACTTTGTTAACAGTTAAGCTTTGGCATTTGATATAAATCAAACTGGTTCTTATGTATAGGGAAAGTTTATCAGCAAGAATAAAAGTTAAATACCTATAGGAAATGTTTTACGGTATTATATGTAGGGCCCATTTGCCGTTGCACCAAAAGCCATGACTGTTAGTGAACATGGAACACCACATAATTAACCACCTGTGGGCAGGGGAGCGCATCGCATCACCCAACAATCTCCCCCTCGACGCGCATACCAGGTGCTTACGCGGGTCGGGAAGGCACGGGGAGATTTGAACCCATGACCAAGCCAAAACCAGGCTCTGATACCACTTGTAGGGCCCATTTGCCGTTCCACCAAAAGCCATGACTGTTAGTGAACATGGAACACCACATAATTAACCACCTGTAGGCAGGGGAGCGCATCGCATCACCCAACATTATATTGGGAAGAATAGCTTTTAAACGATGTATAGAACATGTGAGTCTGATGACCACCGTGGAGGAATGCTAAAATTGTGTAGTTACAGTTTGTATATTAATATAAATATACTAATACAAATCTTAATGATAAAAAAAAAAAAATATAACATCAAGGATTGGGATCATTTCATTGCAGTATTCCTGCACTGCAGAAGAGGCACAATTCTGACGAGTATTGCAATAACAAAGATTCTAGCCAAAATGATTGTGACTAGCACTTGCATCCAAAGTAAGATTGGAGAAAGTACTTATGTAAATATAGACATTTTGTTTAAAGATAAAAATTTCTGATAGTTACGTTCGGGGAGTGGGGACACTCTATTTCCATAGAATGTGGGAATGAATCTCTAATTTAGTCCATGTTACCGTTAGAGGGAAGTAGGCCCTACGTACTATTTAAATTTATATAAACTGCTTAAGTGTCAGTTCACATAGCGACCCACAGTTGATGCAATGAATGATAGAGATGTTATAACTTATGACAGCCTGTATCCAGATTTAGAACATTTCTTCTTCCTGCAGAAGTGTTTTCCTCAAATCAGAAAAACTTAATAATTGAAATAGTATTTGTGTGGTGAAAATTATGATTGTAGGCTAAAGTTCAAAGATTTATATATGGTACATTTAACTCCAACACGCATATGTAGGAAAAGCATTAAAGAGCTTCGTAAATGTCATGCAAAGCAAAAAGTGAGCAAAAACTTCATGCAGATTTTCTCTTTTTGTGGCCAATCTATAACATAAAAGATCGGGATTCACATCAAGTTTTGGGTTGATTTGAACAAGAAACACAATACTTATGACAACATTTGACAAATAACAAGATTCAATGCAAGCAACAACACGAAAGCACTCAAAGCTAATTCACACGGTAGAAGTTTGATGTTACACAACATTAAAACATGAACCTTCTTTATTACTTATCAAAATTACACAATTACAACATGAAATTCTAATGGATAAACTTGAATGAAAACACTGAGAGGATAAGCTTAACACAAACTCTCTTCAAGTCTATTGCACAAGGCACTTATTTATAAGCTCTCTAAGAGAAAGCTTCTAGGGGAAAATAACTAGCATATCTATCTTAGGAAAATCTATGTAAAATATTGTTGAGAGATATTATTCGTAGGTGCTTATCCCACTTAAATCATAAATCTCGTTAAAAATAGGTGTGATAAGTAGGAGGTATTTTCCACAGCAAGTCAAATTAGGATATTGTTATCAGGATTCAACTATGTAGTTTTTTTAGTCAAACTCATTGACCCATGTTTCATGAGTAGTGGTTCACAAGAACACATCTCTCATGAAAAAGAATGGAACACTTAGCACTCATTGCATCTAGGTGATGCTCACAGAGGTGAAGCACCATGACTTCTCGGGAGGTCACCCATCTTAGTACTACTCCAGCTTGAGCACACTTAACTATGGAGTGGTTAAATGTATCATAGTTCTAAATAGTAAATAAAGAATATTGAATTACCAATTACATGTA
The DNA here is from genome assembly GCA_018584345.1 of Thuja plicata. Classification (NCBI taxonomy): domain Eukaryota; kingdom Viridiplantae; phylum Streptophyta; class Pinopsida; order Cupressales; family Cupressaceae; genus Thuja; species Thuja plicata. The sequence continues at coordinate 2,552,140 of MU228456.1, read as the reverse complement.
AGAGTAGCAAATTCCATCCACTTAGAGCGAATCTCCCCAGCAGTATTAGCATCATACATCCTAGCAATGCACTTGAAGAACCCTGCCTTCACCTCATCATCCTAAAGTGGTGTAACTCTACCAGGCCTAGCCATGTACCACTTAGGATTCAATGCATAAGAAACCATGTGCATAGGAGTGTTCAGCTTGTCCCATCTGCGTTGAATGTGTTAGGTCTGGTTAAAAAAATTTCCAAAACAATGAGTCCTTGGTCTGTATTTGCAAAAGGGTCTTATGTAAATTCTTGAAACCCTTGCTTTCATGTTACAAAGTGTAAATTTGGTCTTCAAACCCTAAGTGTTGAAGTGGTTTCTAATTTTGCATTACCTTTTTGCCACTTAAGTCATGTATTTACCATGTGCTCTTTTAAAAGGGGTCGCGTTCAATAGTTTGCAAGTTCTTAACGCCTTGACACTTTATTAATTCCTAAGTCTTAAGCCCGCAAATCTTTTATTAAGCCACTATGTGTCAAGCTAGTACATTTTGATCAATGGTTTTCTTAATGGCTTAGTCCTAAGATGCATGAGATCTAATGTATAAGCGATTAAGCGGTGATGACACATGCATTTGGTGGGTCTAGCATCAGAAAAGGCTTCAATTAAACAATGGGCAGATCTTTTTTCATCCAACGGTCCGCTTAATGGCTTACTCTCAACATGATCGAGATCTAGCATATAAGTCATTAAGTCTAAATGATGCGTGTCCCTGCAGTAACGTGGGCCCTATCGCAAGGTTTGATAAAGATTAAAGTTTAGCTAGATCTAACAACTGACTTAATGGCTTAATCCAAAGATGCGCACCATCTATCATGTAAGCGACTAAGCGGTAGCGACAGGTGGTAGTTGGCGGGCCTGAGACTTGTGATCAGATGTTGTTAAAGTGCAGTCAGATTCCCTTTTGATCCAACGACTGACTTAATTGCTTATCCCGAAGATGAGTAAGATCTATCATGTAAGCCATTAAGCTATGCTGTCGTGTGTCCAGGAGATGACGTGGATTCCATTAACAGTAAAAGTGATTGTAGTTTAAAGGGCTGACAGTTCAGAAAAGATCTAACGGCTGATTTAATGGCTTAATGGAAAACTGAACGAGATCTAACATGTAAGCGATTAATTCGTGATGCCATGTGTCCCAGTGGGTTTGGCTAAGGTTGTAACAAAGGAATTAAAGGCTGAGCAAGTGCAGATTGATCCGATGGTTGAATTAATCACTTAATGGTAAAGTGATCGACATCTAGAGTATAGGTGATTAAGTCGTGATGACGCATGGCAGTTGGTGTGCCCAATGCAGTGCAAAGATAAAGTAAAAATGATGCAGTTTGAGAAAGATCAGACAGATTGCTTAATGACTTAAAGGAAAGATACAGAAGATCTAGCATATAATCCATTAAGTGGTGTTGACATGTGTCCAGGTTGTTAAATTTACATCCGCAGTTAGTAAAACCTGAGTAAAGTAACTAGTGGCCAGGTTAAGAAGGATCAGGTGGTTGACTTAATGGCTTATGAGGAAGATGCATGAGATCTAATGTTTAACCGAACAAGTCATGTTGACATGTGTCCCAAGTGAATAGTGGTTTCCATGAAGTAATGAGAGCCACCCAATGGATGAGATGTTGTTGAGATCTATGGTTCAAATTTAAAGTTTTGAGAATATTTTCAGTGAGACGTTAAGCTGCGAGTTCTGAACTAGATGAATTGATTGCAGAGCGTGTGGCCACTTCAGTAAAATTCAATGTGAGAGACTGATTTGATTAAAGCATATAATTCATTGCTTGAGCTTGAAGCTGTCATAATCATTGAAGTGATTGAAGCGAAAATCAAAGTTGCAGCAATCTCGCGCTCTGTGTGACAAATTGTAGAACAAGTAAGTCTCCTGATTGAAACAATAAAATTCATGCTTGCAGTAGGGTTTCAAATTCTAAAAGATCAACATAAGTATTGATATAATTTGATATTATTACCGTAAGAAGCCCTAAGTTTAGAAGATGGCCCCTAGGATTGAATTCACTGGCAATGTATAGTACAAAGACAGACATGTATGGGATGACCTTATACAACAGTTGAGTGGATCTACAAATGATTCTACCCAAATCAAAAGAGTGGTTCCTGTAAATCCTTGTTTTATAGTCGGGGAAGGTTTATATGACATGGGTAGATGGGCTAGAGATGCTAAGGTTAGCACAAGCAGTGTCAATCTGTTTAAAACTGCTTTTCGGCCAAAGAAATGCTCCTTCCCCAGACTGCAATATATGGGATCTAGATGTAGGCAAATTAATAGTTCCTGGAGTATTCATGGATATAGATTTATTAATTTTAATAGCAAAATCTTATGATAAGGTGTCCAGGGTTCTAAGAGATACAAATGGAAACATACTGCTAAATGTCATAGTTGATGAGATCAGAAAAGTCTTCAATTTGAGTGATCTCTTGCTTCAGATGGGTGACATAGATTTTTACCACTTCAAAGAGGTGTATAAGAACCAAAAAGAATACTTCATAAATGAGGCCTTGAAAGGATATTTCAACAAGATAGGAGGTCTAATTGTAGTAGGCCCTAACACACCAGAGCCCTTCAAACTAGACTACTTAATGGAAAGGATAGAGGGATGTACAGTGCCCTGTGCCATGTTCTGGGAGAGGATGAAGAGACAACAATGCCTGTGCATTTCATGCTTATGGTGGTTCAAATTCTGCATCCACATCTATTTTTTGTCTTTGATTATGCTAATTACATTGCTAACTTGATGCATCAAGGTCTAGTAGGAATAAAAGATTCTAAGATAATCAAACGAATGGGATGGTATTCTATGATGATGCATATGATTTTATTTAACAATGCCAACTACTTTGAAGAAGAAATAGATCACTCCAAGTTTCAGGATGATGAAGATTTGCCTATTCAGTTGTGGAGTACTGACCTGTCTTGGGATAGGAAAGAGGCCAGTTTCATAAATTTTGATAGATCTTTTGCCTCTAGGCTTAGAGTATTATTATGTACAGTCAACCCTAGGATTCAGACAGATGTGTTGAGACTTTTGAGACCAATGGAATATGCTCCAGAATTTAATATTGTTCACAATTGGGGTGATTTCATTCTATACCATGTCTCAACAGTCATTAGGGTTTATGGTTTCAAGGGAACTCCAAATGTCCTCCCTTACAAAGTACCACTCAAGATTGCCCTCACAGAAATTCTTAAACAACTGGGTGGGTTGGAAAAGGAAGCTTTGAATGGTAAGATGAAAGGTAGTATTTTCCCTACCATTACAAAAGTTCATCATTTCATTATTACCAAAGGAGGATGGACCGAGTTTGACAAATACTTGGAGCCATATCAATTAGAAAGATCAATGGTAAGGTGTGCAGACAATGAGGGATTTATCATTGACATGTTCAGGAAAAGAACCAAATGCTTGGCTCTAGATAATCAATTCAATTTCCTTGAATATATAATTAGAAATTATTTTTATCTGATGGAACAAGAAATTAAGAAGGAGAAATGGTTAGAATATAGAAAATCTTTAGATTTCATCCACCATTTTGATAGAACATATGATCCCTTAAAAGCATTTGCACCTTGGGAAAAGAAGGTGGAATCCGTAATGAGCATGTTTGAAGATATAATGCTAGCCCCGGACTACAAGAAGAAGAAAGTGATGGAAATAGATCCAGAAAAAGCTAAGGCTATTTTGAGCAGAATTTTACATGGAAGGGTTGTCCCTCTAGGAAAGTATGTGCTCTACCAACGAAGGGGTTATAGCACAATCCTACCTAGAGATGAAAAGGTTTCTAATCAGAAAGGGAAAAGGCTAGTAGACACTAGTTCCCAAACATTTCCATCTCTAAAAAGATAGAGGGTGGAAGGAAAAGAGAAACAATGGGGTGATATTTATTCCCCTTCTCAGTCTCCCTTGCACATGGATGATCAGAGCATTGATGAAAAACTAGTGAAGATGGGGAACAAAGGGCATATATTTGTTACAGCATAAGAATTTCAAGGAGTCCTAGAGACACCTAAACAAATTTCACTAGATCTAAGAGTGGCTGAATTTGTAGGAAAGACCTGGACCCCATAACCAAACATGCCAGTGATGAGTTCTTATCTGATGATAAATTTGTTAAGGCTAGAGCCTTTACCCAATTCCTGTGGATAATTCATATAAATGAATTCAAAGAGAAATGTCGAAAGATGCCAGAGGACCAACCTGATAGGGACAAGGATGACATTGAAAAAGAGGTAAAACAGGAAATGATGACTAATTTTGATAAAGTCACTCCTGAAGAAGGCGGGAAATTAGTGCAGAAAGAAGGAGTTCTTATCTTGCCTCAATGGGATCTTGTTGATGCCATTATCTTTGATGCAATGAGGAAAGAAACCAAATCAGTGCACACCAGTGGAACATCAACTGGTGTCAAATTCAGTGAAGACCATGCGACACTGGTGATGTGGTCTTTGAAGAAAGAAGAGAATAAGAAAGCTGGTAAAGATGACCATGCTAAACATTCAGGAAACTTACTAGTAAAGAGAGTTGTAGGTGTCTCATGGGTGGAGGCAGCTAGCATTACTCTGGAGACAACAAAGCTTGGTATGAAAGTGGCAGAAAAACAAGATGAGGAAATCAGAAGCCTGAGGGAGAAGTATGAAATAGTGATGAAGGCATACACTGAGGAAATGGTAAAGTCCATTGAAAAGGACAAGAAGATAGCCATCTTAGAAGGAAAAAATGTAGCTCAATACCCTCCTCAAAGGATGCTAACTCAAGATCCACATCAGCCTAGAAGTTCAAGCCCAATTATAACTTTCCCTCCTTTCCCTGCGCAATCAAGTCTAGTTACCCTAGCTGACTTGGAATTAGAAAAGAAAAAACTAATTGCTGAAAGGAACAAATTGGAAGAATCAAGGAAGAAATGTCTTGAAGAATCATTAGCATTTAGAGAAGCAGAGGCATGGGTAAAACAAAATTACTCTGATAAGATACATTCCATCCTCATGCAATGTACTAAAGAGATAAGTCTTGCTACTCTTTATGTACTAGGGAAAAGGGTAGTTAGTATAGTACATGAATATAATGTAGACAAGGGTCAATGGGGCTTGGTCATGGATAGGTGGAAAGGTAAAAAAGGATGATTTGAAATTTTTTTATTCCATATCCAAGGAAGAAAACAATGTTGATATTGTTTTAACCAGTAATTAAAAATGCTTAAAATTAATGGTGGACATGGACATCAGGAGAAGCATCATTATCAGAAAGGTAGAAGCTTTGAGAAGAGAGTATTCAAAGGATAGGTATGAGATATTTCCTAACCTCTTCAAGAAGAATGGTGATATAAACAATGAGGCCTTATGGCTAAGACAAATGAATGATGCATTGGTCATTAGGACTAACAACATTGTTACTTTTGAAAGCACACTTTTGTTTGTCCAAACTGTGGAGATTATCAGCAAAGCCCGAACATTTTTTGAATTTTGGAAAGAAGAAATTGAGAAGGCGAGTGTCATTTGGATTGAAATTAATAGTAAAAAAGATGAAGTCATCGGTTTTGATTGGCCAAGTGATGAGGTGTATACCTCCTGGAGGGACAAGTATGATACAGTTGATCAGGCATTAGGTGACAGTGTGTAAAAATTAAAAAGTGGCTGAGTTCCTCATTGATGAATAAGATAGACAAAGATAAAGATACTACATCAACAAGAACAAAGACAACAGATTCCAGATGGCTATTTCTGAACAACTTTTAAGTAGTTACAAGTACCAAGCAGTGAGAAGACAAAATATGTTGAATATCTATTATAACAAAAGTGGTTATCATTTCATTGGTTATTTTGTATTTTTGCTATCATTTGTTTTGTCCTTATTCCAAATGATCTGTAGCTTGTTGCAATCCTATTCTATAGAAGGATTCCCAAGATCATTGGAAGGGGCTGGAAAAATTGGATTGTAAACAATTTGTAAAGTTTTAGTCAAAGGGGGAATATAGTATGGTTTGTACTAGATAGTTGTAAAAAATCAGAAATAAAGCTGACAGATCTTTTGTAGGTTATTGAAGAGGTTATCTCTGAGTACTTTTGTATACTGGAATACGATTCTCTAAATTTAATACAAAGATCCATATTCCAATCTCTTTTGTATTATGTGTCTTGTGAGTTATGAATTTTCTAATTCATTAGCATAGACTTTCTCTATGTTTATGTACTTATTTGAGAGTTCTAATCTAGGATCAGATTAAATTAGTGTCTGATTAATGCATAGATTCATCTAACATATTCTAGGATTCTATTGCTAGTATGGTTTGGGATAATTGTGTTATGATCTAAAATCTTTGATGAATATTGATTTCAATATATTGTATTTGAGTCAGAGTGTAGCCCAATGGATAAAGCACTGATCTAAAGCTGACAAGTTCTGTACTATTGAATATCTAGTTGCATATTGGCTATGTTTTCCTATAAACAAACATTAAAATCCATTAAGTCTATATTTGTGCAAGTGTGTTGTGAATTCCTATCTCATGCTCCATTTCATAGTTGATGTTCAATGGGTAATTAACCAATTATATAGTATCTCCTGGTTATGTTGAGTCATTGTGAGATTACTGCTTGATAATACCATATAAGAAATATCAGAACGTATTACAAGGTATCTACCCTTGGTATAGAAGAACCTAAAGAGTAGAAGTATTGTAAGAGTTTTTGTTAGTTGGTCCTTTTCTTGCATGAACCAATATTTGGAGGTGGCTTCTCTATAAAATAGCCATAAGAAGAAGAGGTTGTTGTTGTTTTTATTGCAACATAAAAAGAAACCAACACAATAGCGACTCTGCTGGGGACTAATTTTGCATTGCAGTGAGTGAGTAAGGTTTTTCAAGTTGAGCTAGACTCTTGGCCTACTTACTTATTAATACTAGTCGGTTGACCATTGAACTACAGATTTTTATCTTTGCATATCCTAGTGATTTTTATTACCATTGAAAATATAGCAGGGTAGATGCTTAGACTTTGTTGATATCTGTAACCCGTGAAAACTTTCCATAAAAAAACTTTATTACTCAAAGTTAGTGTGTACTTTCCCAACTATTTGTTGGGTGGCGACTCGAAGGAATCTCTGCATTAGTGCTGAGTTATAATCATTTGATACACCATTGTTTAGCTATGAGTTATAAAAATACTAGATCCAGGATGAACAGTCATCCTGAGAATGAGTTGGAAGGTGAAATTATATCCACTTCCAGAGCCAAGAAATCAATAAATAGAAATTTTGTTGGAACTACTCCCCAAGCTTGGAGGTAGAGAAGGAACATAAGAATGGATACTCCTATTCCTCCCAATCATGAAGAAGTCAATGTAGAAGTTGAACAAGATACACAGCCAAGATTGGGAGTCTATGGGGAGTATTACTCTCAAAGTGAGAGGGTTGATGATGTACCTAGGTACACTAGGAAGGTGGTTCGTGGTAAATCCCAGGGACATGAAACAAGGTCCAGATCCAAAAGTAGAGGTGAAGAGAATAGGAATGCCCCAAGTGATCCAATCTCTCCCTTGTCTGAAAGACCTCATGCCCATCATCATAGGAGAGAGAGAACTATCATGGAGGAAAATTCAGAATATGACATGACTCTTGTAGATTTTGAAGAGATTTTTGATGAAGTGGGTGAACTGGAGAGAAAGATCTGAGAGCATATTGCCTTGAGACAAAGAAGAGAAAGAGAGAAAGAGGAGAGAATCAAACTTGCTTAGATTCAATCTGACTAGTTCAAAAGGAAACTACAAGATTCAGAGGCAATAAATGATACTATTATACCTGAGGAACTTGAACATGAACCTGTTGTCTAGCAATTGTATGACACACAGAAACCCAAGGATAAAGGTAAAGAAAAGGTAGTAGCAATTGAGATAAAGGATCCAATGAGTAAAGGGATTATAGTGGATCCCATTACTAAGCTGGATACTGAGTTGGAGAGAGCCAAAAGAGAGAGGGAGATAATAGCCAAAGAATTAGAGAAGACTGAGTTGGAAGCCTCTGCTCTTGAGATGAAAAAGAAAATTGAATTTCTTAGGCAAACCTCTGATCCTCATCCTGATGGTGCTGGTCCTAAAATGTCTCTAAATTTAGGAATGAATTTACGACCACATGTTGATTCTGGAAATGATACTACATCAAATACTCAAGGTAATAACTTATCTCAAAGAGCTCCTATCTATACTGAAAGGTATAGACAATTTATTTTCCTTGTCATTCCTTGTTATCCAAATGAGATTCCTAAAAATATTAGGGATAAACTTCCTAAATTTGTTGGAAATAACATTATAACATGTGAAGAAATTCTGAAGCATTTTATGGATATGATTGATGATTATGAAATTGCACATGATGATGTGGTGATGAAGTTATTTGTGCAATCATTAACTGAGGATGGTAGGGATTGGTTTAGAGGATTGCCCCATGAATGTATTGGGTCTATGGATGAAATGAAGGAATGTTTCAGAGACCAATATGGGGACAACAAGACCAATGAAGGGTTCATGTTGAATGAGTTCAACAACATAAAGAAAAACCCAAATGAAGAATTGGTGGGGTTCAATATCAGGTTTCAAAGGGCAATGCACAAGTTGCTGAAAGTGATGAGATTAGATGACAAGGTATGTCTTGCTACCTATCTTAATGCTTTTGATGAAAAAATGGGTTATTTTTTAAGAGATAAGAACCCTAGAAATATTAGAGAAGCATATAAGGTAGCAGTCAATATTGTGACAAACAAAATAGTTTCTGGGAAAGTGGGCAGGAGAGAAGATTGGAAACCAGTCAGGTACAACAAGAAAGAATCAGATAAACCCTTGAGTACTAAACCAAAGGAAGATGATAATCTCAAGTTGATTCTGAATGCTTTAAAAAATTTAAAGCCTAGAGAGACTAGTAAAAATAGGGTTTCAAACAATGATAAGCCTTCCTATGGAAATTTCAATAGACATCCTAGGATGCAGAATTATCCTTATACTACTCAGTGGAAAGATGGGAAACCTATTGTCCCACAAAAGAAGGATAAATCTGATGAAAAAAATCCTGACCCTCTGCTCAAAACCTCTATAAATATGTGCAATGATAATCCTCGGTGTGTAGCCTGCCAATATCCTCATAATCCAGAGTATTATGTTATTGCTGCTAGAATTTCTACCACTAAAGATCAAGAAGAAGATGAAGAGGAAACATATGATGATAGTGGTTCTGCTATGACTTCCTCACATGTCAATAATGAAACATATTATCAACCTGATGATTCTGACATATAGGATTGGGAGATTGATAATATTAGTTGTAATGCTGAAGGATGTGATGAGACCCCTATCCTTAGAAGACCATCTGATGAAGAAATTCCTAAAATCACAGCAAATATGGTTGCACAGGCAAGGGGAAATTACACTTTGAGAAATAGAATAGTTGGTAGTGCAGATGGCAAACCTGTTGGTATCTTTATCAAGAATACCCCAAATATTACCAAAAAGCCACAAGAAAAGGAAAAATAGGAAAACACCAGAAAGTCCAAATACCTCATTCTAAAAGGGAGGATAAACCGCATAAAGGAGATGAAACAAAACTGACTTCTCAAGTAGAAGATGAGGATTACACTAATCAAAGATCAGACATCTCTGATATGAAATACACCCCTGTGGATATGGGGCAAATTTTGTCTCAAATAACTGTTAAGGTACCTCTGCTAGAAATGATGAGGATAGGAGAGCATAAAGAAAAGGCTCTGACATGGATGAAAGGTGTTAGCTCTACTAAGATTGTGGAACCAGAGCAAAACAAGAAAGTGTTAGACACAAAGGAAAAATCGACAAAGGAATCTGATGAGCTTGTGTCAAAGATTCCTCAAATCTACTTGGATACCAATATTGTTAGTACTACTGCAAAAACTGTACATCCCTTTTTTTTGACATTGTAATTAATAAATGGTAAAATGTTGAAAAACTGTATGATTGACTCTTGGGAATCTAACACTATCATGTCTACAGAAGTTATGAGATCTATGGGATTGAAAGTAGACACACCACATGGGAGGTTCCAAGCTATGGGTTCTAGAGAAGTGTCTGTCATTGGCACCATTAAGGCTTTGCCTTATAAATTGGCAACTTTCCCAAACAAAGTACTAACAATGATTGTGTTGGTTGTAGACATTCCCCCATGATATGGAATGTTATTGTCAAGAAAATGGAGTGCATCAATGGGGGGAAGCATTCAATGTGATTTTTCATTTGCCACTTTCAACATTAATGGTGAAAACATCAAAGTATCAAGGGAGACCAGAACTCCTCATATGATTGAGGAACAAGATGATAACAATATGAATTATTTCTTAGATACTGAGATGGGGTCATTTCAAGTGCAGGAGAATCAAGTTGCAAGAAAATTACAACCTACATTGTTGTCAGAAGATATAAATAATTTATCTGAACAAACTAAATTATGGGTAATGTATTTTGATGGTGCCAGTTCTAGGGAGGGGCTAGTGCTAGGGTTTTATTGATATCTCCCTCAGGAAGAACCTTCAAATTTTCAGTTACTTTGTTGTTTACATGTACAAATAATGTGGCAGAATATGAGGCTCTATTGATAGGTTTGAGATTAGCTATAATACATGGAATCAAGTGTATCAGAGTTATTGGAAACTCTGAATTGGTAGTATCTCAGATCAGATCCAAATATGCTTCCAAGAATCATAGATTGAAATAGTACCAAAATGCAGTCTGGGATGAGTTAGAAATTTTTGATGCATTTGGTATTGACTGGATGGATAGAAGTCAGAATAGAATGGCAGATTTGTTGGCTAACATTTCTCTAAGGCCATAAGATATTGGTTTTTCTAGAATTTCTAAGATAGAAGTTCAGACTAGGCCTTCAATACCAAACAATGTAGATAGTTGGCAAGTATTTGATGATGATGTGGATATTCTAATATTCTTGTATTGTGAGACAGATCTTGACAACAAAGAGATAGATTTCAGTAAGTATGTGAAAACCATTGATGGAAAAGATACTATCTTAGGAAAATAAATATTGCATTTTAAGTCAAATAAAGTCCCAAAGGGACTAGTTGTTTTAGAAAGATCCTTTGACAATAAGGCTAAACCATACTCTACTACATGTGTAAATAAGTCTGAAGACTTGGAGGAAGTTAATGTGGGAATAGAGGAAGTTCGTAAAAATTTATTTACTTGTAAAAAAAATGTCACCCAAAGTTAAGGAGGATCTAACTAATCTTTTAAGGAAGTAGAAAAGGGTCTTTTCATGGATGTATGATGACCTGAAGGCATATAGAGAGGAGCTATTCCAACATGAGATCCCATTAAAGGAAGATGCCAAGCCCTTTAGGCAAAAGAAAAGGCCCATAAATCCCACCCTAACGCCCAAAATGGAGCAAGAATTGAAGAAAATGAAAGATGCTAGGATAATTAAGCCATTTAGGCATTCTTCCTAGGTTTCCAACTTAGTCCCTGTTAGGAAGAAGAATGGGGATATCATGCTGTGTGTGGATTTCATAAACTTGAATATATCTTCCTTAAAAGACAACTATGCTCTCCCCAATATGGAGAATATGTTGCAGCGAGTCACTAGATGTGAACTAATGTCCATGATGGATGGGTTCTCTGGGTATAACCAGATTATGGTCAAGGAGTCAGAGTAGTTTAAAACTTCTTTTACTACAGGTAACATATGTATACATTAGAATGACTTTTGGTTTAATGAACACTAGGGCCACTTTCCAGAGGGCCATGGATGTTGCATTCTTAGATTTTTTGCAAACATTTCTTGAGGTTTATCAGGATGACCTCACAGCTTACTCAAATTAGAAGGAAGAACAACATTGTGAACATCTGGAGAAATTTTTTGAAAGAGCTCTGGAATTTGGGATTTCTCTGAACCCCAGGAAATGCATTTTTGGAGTGATAGAAGGTAAATTATTGGGGAATATTGTTTCAAATGAAGGGGTTAGGATTGACCCAGATAGGGTAGCTGCTATTGACAAAGTACCCTTCACAAGGAATGTTAAAGGAGTTCAATCCTTCTTCGGTCAGGTAAACTTTCTTCGAAGATTTGTCACAAACTTTGCTGAGAAGAGTAGGATAATTTCTAAAATGTTAAAGAAGGATGCAAAAATGGAATTGGATGGAGAAGCCACCCAGTCTTTGCAAGAGATAAAACAAGCTATCAAAGATGCCCATGTCCTGAGAACTCCTAATTATTCAAAGCCTATGAACAATTTTTCATTTGTATCTTGGTATACTATTGCCGTTGTGTTGTTGCAGGAGAATGAAGAGGGGTTTGAATAACCCCTTGCCTTTTTTAGAAAATCATTATAGGCTGTAGAGCTCAAATATGATATAACTGAGAAATAGGCCTATGCATTAGTGAAGGTTGTGAAAGCTTTCATTTGTTATTTCATAGGTACTATTGTAGTAGCCTATGTTCCCTCAACAACAGTTAAGGACATCTTCACTCAATAAGAAGTGTCAGGAAAAAGATGTAGATGGATCAATAGGATTCAGGAGTTTAATATAGAAATCCAAATCACTAAGTTGGTCTTAGGAATGGGTTTATCCAAATTCATGGCTAGTGTAAACTTAGATGTAAACCATATCAATACCCTAGAGGAGGAACAAATACCTTTTATCTGTAACCTTGACCATTGTGATTGGTGCAACAACATTATTTATTACTTACAAAGAATGAGTTGTCTACAGGGCATGGCTAAGAACAAGAAAAGGAAATTAAAGCTACACGAAATCCATTTTGATCTAATCAGAGATGAGCTGTGGTGGAGGAATACTAAAGGAATTTTACTGAAATGTGTTGATAGAGAACAACCAGACATGATCCTGCAAGAAATGCACAATGGAGTGTGTGGTGGCCATTACATGGTCAAGAATACTACACATAAGGTTTTAAGACAAGTATTTTGGTGGCCAAGTATCTTGAAGGATGCTCATCAACTAGTTAATAAATGTGATGCTTGCCAATGTTTCTCTGGTAAGCTAAAATTCTCATGTAATGTACCTCTTACACCAGTGGAAGTTCAAGCCCCTTTTCAGCAATGGGGTATTGACTTTATAGGAGAAATAGCTACTAAATCCAGTGGAGGACATGCATGGATAATTGTAGCTACTGACTAATTTACTAAGTGGGTTGAAGTAATCCCCACTAAAAGAGAAACTAGTAAAGTAGTAATTGATTTCTTATTGAAGGACATAATCACTAGGTTTGGGTGCCCACAGAAGATAATATCAAATAATGCTGTGTTTTAAATCTGAGAAGTATATCAATTTTTGTGTTGAATATGACATTTAGACATCTTACTCTACACCTTACCACCCATAGGGGAATGGCTAAGCTGAGTCCACTAACAAAAGCCTACTTAAGATTATTAAGAGAGTTCTGGATACAAACAAGAAGGCATGGGACTCAAAGTTAACATTGGTTGTCTGGGAAGATGGGGTGACATCTAAGAAGGCTATAGGATGTGCACCTTTTGATTTAGTCTATGGGATTCAAGAAAGACCGCTCCAAAATAATCTGATGCAAATGTACAAGTTTGTCTAAATGTATGATGATGATATTGACAATGACATGCAATTGAGAATTAATGACCTGGTGGAATTGGATGAAGCTAGGAGGGAAGCTTCTGTGAAGAATGCTAAGCTTCAATTGCAGGTAAAAAACTTGTATGATAAAAAGGCAATCTCAAGACAATTTGATGTGGGAGATTATGTCCTAATATGGAATGCCAAATTAGAAGATAAAGGAAAACATGGGAAATTTGAACCAATCTGGCTGGGACCATATATTTGTTGGAGATTTGATTCTGAACAGTTGATTGATTGTATGTTTGTCATTGATGACAACATATAATACACAGTAGTACTTCTGTATGTACTTATCCATGTGATGACATGAAGACTAGCATGGATAGATACATGTTGTTGACATGTTTACTATGCTATTTTCATACACGTAGACCTAGATATGAAGTTTCAGTAAAGATATGTAATTCTGTTATTGACGGTTACAGTTATGGAGCAATAACGGTTTAAGGTTGATGTATGTAACGTGTTGATCAAGTTGTGCCCATCTTCATGATATGTGTGTGTATATTCATGATTAGTTATGGGTTTTTGATATTAATCTAAACGTGCCAAACGTGTTTCAAGAAGATTGCAATGTTATGGTTAATTTGGTGAAGCCGACTTAGTGAAGCATTGCGTCTATTCAGTTAGTACTTGTGCAGTTGTAATTATGCTTGCGCACTTAGTAGAGCCAACAAGGATGTTAAGAAGAGTTGTCCTACAGGTCCCATGATCTCATACTTGGTGTATGTACTTGTACGCCTCTCTCTCCAGTTTCCATAGCTTTCCAAGGGCGGGGGTTAGTAGCCAAGGTTCACAAGTGAATGCAAATCAAGTACGCAATTACTACTAAACGAATAACAGATACGTGAGCAATAAAATGTACAAACAACAAAAAGGAAGACAAACGAATGCAAACCCTTCGATGCTTGAAGCTTCTATTGTTTCTCTCTACTCCTTCCGAAACACTGTTCTTGATACTCAGTATTGGCTGGGCAGCGTCTATGACTTGAGAAGCGTCGAGAATTTGATAATTGCAAAGTGTGTGTGATCGCAAGATAGCTTGAATGTTGAAAGAGTAATGGCGCATGTAAGCTTGAAATCCTGGATCCTTCAAATGGTTATGAAGGGTATATTATATAGGAATTGGTGATGAAATGAGTGGTTGAGATCAATCCCAGAGATGGGGAAATGAATGGTTGTGATCAAAAGGAACAGGAGAGATCCACAGTAAACTCCACCTCTTTATTTGGTTAAGAGGAGATAGAGTTTGGTTAACTGAGGAGCTAATTATGAGTTACCTTTTTGAACTGAAGAG
>MU228456.1:2497848-2516263 GCA_018584345.1 Thuja plicata | reverse complement strand
AAATGCAGAATGAATTTGAAATGAGTATGATTGGTCCTATAAAATACTTTTTGGGATTAAATGTAAAATAGACAGATAAAGGAATATTCATTAATCAATCAAAATATGTAAAGGAAATATTGAAAACGTTCAAGATGGAGGATTGCAAGCCAGTATGCACTCCTATGATCACAGGAAGTAAACTTTCAAAAGATGATGACTCCACAGCAGTTAATAAAACATTGTATAAATCTATGATTAGAAAGGTTATTTATCTAACTCAATCAAGACCTGACATATCTAATGTAGTTGGCATTGTTGGAAGATTTGTAGCTGAACCCAAGCATAATCACTTAATGGAAATCAAGAGGATATTCAAATATCTTAAGGGAATTATAGACTATGGTTTATGGTATCCTAAATCAGAGAACACACAACTTCATGTGTATACTGATGCAGATTGGGCAGGTTGTATTGATGACAGGAAGAGCACTTTAGGAGGAGCAATATTTCTTGGAGAAAGGTTAGTATCTTGGACAAGAAAGAAGCAAAACTATATTTCTCAGTCAACGGTAGAAGCAGAATATGTTGCAGCAACAGTGAATTGTACAATAATTGTTTGGATCAAGCAAATGGTTAAAGACTTTGGTATTCAGGTTGACTATCCTGTTGTCATTCACTATGACAACACCACTACTATTAACATGTCTAAGAACCCTGTGATGCATGCAAAGACAAAACACATAGAGATCAAGTATCATTTTCTGAGAGAAAAAGTTGCAGACAAGGAAGTGGCATTGGACTATGTAAGCACAAGAGATCAGTTAGCAAACATTTTCATGAAGCCTTTAGCAAAGGATACTTTTGAGTATCTAAGGGAGAAGTTGGGAGTCATTCCCTCTCCTAAGTCTGATTAGAAAAAGAAGCAAGTACATTAGTCATGTGTGATTGATGAATGGTTGATTACTCTACTTCTGGAGTAGTACCTATGCAGAATGGTTTATGGCACCCTTTGCCATTGATGTCAATGGGGGAGTATGTACTAAAAACAAGGAACACAAACAAAGAGCTAAACAAGCAACACATACAAGGAGCTTATACTCTGGGGGAGTATACATAATCTAAGTAACTATAGAAGTGTAGATGAATCTTTGATGAGGATGTTGAGAAGATTGTAAAAGAAAGAAGACACCATGAACAGAAGTTGTTTTTATCATATGTTGCCATCAATGTCAAAGGGGGAGATTGTTGGAGATTTGATTCTGAACAGTTGATTGATTGTATGTTTGTCATTGATGACAACATATAATACACAACAGTACTTCTGTATGTACTTATCCATATGATGACATGAAGACCAGCATGGATAGATACATGTTTTTGACATGTTTAATATGCTATGATCATACACACAGACCCAGATATGAAGTTTCAGTAAAGATATGTAATTCTATTATTGACGGTTACATTTTTGGAGGAATAACGGTTTAAGGCCGATGTATGTAACATGTTGATTGAGTTTCACCCATCTTCAAGATATGCATGTGTATATTCATGATTAGTTATGATTTTTTGATATCAATCTAAATGTGCCAAACGTGTTTCAAGAAGATTGCAATGTTATGGCTAATTTGGTGAAGCTGACTTAGTGAAGCGATGTGTCTATTCAGTTAGTACTTGCACGGTTGTAATTATGCTTGCACACTTAGTAGAGCTGACAAGGATGTTAAGAAGATTTTTCGTACAGGTCCCATGATCTCATACTTGGCGTATGTACTTATAGAAGGTCATTTGTAATAAGAAGAGTCGCGAAAGCCAGAGATTAGAAAAGCAAAGTAGAGTGTTAAAGCAGCAGAGCTATATTTATCATATGTTGATAATATAGATATTGAAGTAGAAGCTTTCAGAACATAGAGAAGATTGTTGTAGTGCTTTACAAGAGGTTAAAGCATCGGTGCATAAAAGGAACTGATCAGACAAGCAGTGTCACAAAAAATAGTTCACCTTGTTGATACAGTGTGTATCAAATAATCAGAAGGTTGTAGCCTTCACCACTTGGACAGTGAGTCCTTGGACAGTGAGTCCACCACCCCTAATAGGGTTTTGTAAAAGACTCCTAACAGGGTCTAACCCTTAACCAGGTCACTATACTACTACATTGTAATGTACAACTCCTTACAGGGTTGGAAGATCTTTTAACAGGGATCACTGTAAATAGTATAGTTCTTTGTGGGTACTAATTCCCACGGGGTTTTTTACCATTTGGTTTCCCCATAACCAAATTGAGGTGTTGTGTAAAGTATTATCTGTATGTGTATTTACTTTGTATCAATCTGGGTTAATAAGTATAAGATAAAGATTTAAAGTTGCAGATAACTGATTCACCCCCCCCTCTCTCAGTTATCTCTTAAGTATTCTAACAATATTGTCCATGAGAGGTATGGAAAAAATTCTTATTTATTGAAAGACCTTACTGGAATCATTTTAAAACTTCCAATTCATGGACACTTCTTGAAGTTATACTTCTCTTGAAGTCTAATCATCCATGAATATTAGGTTGTGTATATAGTGTGTTTCTACAAGTGTGTTCTTTCTGTCTTAGTTTAGTTTGTTTTTCTGTTGTGTGAGTAGTTTATTTTTCTAGTTGGTTGGTCATCTCCCCCCCAAGATTCTAAATTCTTGCAATACCTAGAGGAGGTATTCATCCCCAGAAATAGCCACTATCAGGTCTGATTAAAACAATTTCCAAAATAATGAGTCCTTGGTCTATATTTGCAAAAGGGTCTTATGTAAATTCTTGAAACCCTTGATTTCATGTTTCAAAGTGTAAATTTGGTCTTCAAACCCTAAGCGTCGGAGTGGTTTCTAATTTTGCATTACCTTTTTTCCACTTAAGTCATGTATTTACCATGTGTTCTTTTAAAAGGGGTCATGTTCAATAGCTTGCAGGTTCCTAACGCCTTGACACTTTATTAATTCCTAAGTCTTAAGCCCGGAAATATTTTATTAAACCACTATGTATCGAGCTAGTACATTTTTATCTAACGGTCTGCTTAATGGCTTAGTCCCAAGATGCATGAGATCTAATGTATAAGTGATTAAGTAGTAATGACACATGGTTTTGGCGGGTTTAGCATCAGAAAAGGCTTCAATTAAACAGTGAGCAGATCCTTTTCCATTCAACAGTATACTTAATGGCTTACCCTCAACATGATAGAGATCTAGCATATAAGTTATTAAGTCTAAATGATGTGTGTCCCTACAGTAACGTGGGCCATGTCACAAGGTTTGATGAAGATTATAGTTTAGCTAGATCTAATGGCTGACTTAATGGCTTAATCCAAAGATGCAGACCATCTATCATGTAAGAGATTAAGCGGTAGCAACACATGGTAGTTGGCAGGCCCGAGAATTGTGATCAGATGTTGTTAAAGTGCATTCAAATTCCCTTTTGATCCAACCGCTGACTTAATTACTTATCCCAAAGATGCATAAGATCTATCATGTAAGCCATTAAGTCATGCTTCCACATGTCCAGGAGATGATGTGGATTCCATTAACAGTAAAAGTGATCATGGATTAAAGGGCTGACACTTTAGAAAAGATCTAACAGCTGACTTAATGGCTTAGTGGAAAAGTGAATGAGATCTAACATGTAAGCAATTAAGTCATGATGTCATGTGTCCCAGTGGGTCCGGCTAAGGTTGTAAAGAAGGAATGAAAGGCTGAGAAAGTGGAAATTGATCCAATGGTTGAATTATTCACTTTCTGGTAAAGTGGTTGACATCTAGAGTATAAGTGATTAATTCGTGATGAAGCATGGTAGTTGGTGGGCTTGGTGTAGTGCAAATATAAAGTAAAAACAATGCAGTTCGAGAAAGATCAGACGACTTGCTTAATGACTTAAAGGAAAGATGTAGAAGATCTAGCGTATAAGCCATTAAGTGGTGTTGACACATGTCCAGGTTGTTAAAGTTGCATCCGTAGTTAGGAAAACCTAAGTAAAGTAACTGGTGGCCAAGTTAAGAAGGATTGGATGGTTGACTTAATGGCTTATGAGGAAGATGAACAAGATGTAATGTTGAAACAAACAATTCATGCTGACACGTGTCCCAAGTGAATAGTGGTTTCTGTAAAGTAATGAGATTCGCCCGATGGAGGAGATGTTGTTGAGATCTATGGTTCAAATTTAAAGTTTTCAGAATGTTTTCAATGAGCCATTAAGCTACAAGTTTTGAACTAGATGAATTGATTTTAGAGCGTGTGGCCACTTCACTAAAATTCAATGCAAGACACTAATTTGATTGAAGCATATAATTCATTGCTTGAGATCAAAGCTTTCATAATCATAAAAGTGATTGAAGCGAAAAAAAAAAGTTGAAGCAATCTCACACTCTGTGTGACAAATTGCAGAACAGGTAAGTCTCATGATTGAAATAGTAACATTCATGCTTGCAGTAAGGTTTCAAATTCTAAAAGATCAACAGAAGTATTAATATAATTTGATATTATTACCGTAAGAAGCCCTAAGTTTAGAAGATGGCCCCTAGGATTGAATTCACTGGTAATGTAGAGTACAAAGACAGAAATGTACGGGATGACCTTATACAATAGTTGAGTGGATCTACAAATGATTCTACCCAAACCAAAAGAGTGGTTCTTTTAAATCCTCATTTTAGAGTCTGGGAAGTTTTATATGACATGGGTAGATGGGGCAAAGATGTTAAGGTTAGCACAAGTAGTATCAATCTGTTTAAAACTACTTTCTGCCAAAGAAATGCTCCTTCCCCAGACTGTAATATATGGGATCTAAATGTAGGAAAATTAATAGTTCCTGGAGTATTCATGGATACAAATTTATTAAATGTAATAGCCAAAGCTTATGATAAGGTGTCCAGGCTTCTAAGAGATACAGATGGAAACATAATGTTGAATGTCATAGCTGATGAGATTAGAAAATTATTCAATTTGAATGATCTCTTAGTTCAAATGGATGACATAGATTTTTACCACTTCAAAGAGGTGTATAAGAACCAAAAAGAATAATTCATAAATGAGGCCTTGAAAGGATATTTTAACAAGATAGGAGATCTAATTGTAGTAGGCCCTAACACACTAGGTCCTTTCAAACTAGATTACTTTAATGGCAAGGCTAGAGGGATGTACAGTACCCTTTGCCATGTTCTGGGAGAGGATGAAGAGACAAAAATGCCTGTGCATTTCATGCTTATGGTGGTTCAAATTCTACATCCACATCTGTCTGTTGTCTTTAATTATGCTAATTACATTGTTGAATTGATGCATCAAGGTCTGGTAGGCATAAAATATTCTAAGATAATAAAACCAATGGGATGGTATTCTATGATGATGCATATGATTTTATTTAATAATACTGAATACTTTGAAGAAGAAATGGATCACACCAATTTTTTGTTGGAGATTTGCTTCTGTGCAAATATTTGATTGTATGTTTGTCATTGATGAGAACATATAATATACAGCAGTGCCATGTATGCAATTATCAATACAGATAGTCTAGAGCCTTACACATTTACATCTATATTTTAGACATGTTTTGGATGCCATGTTCATACACATGGATTTAGATATACAGTTTCAATTGAGTTATGTTAATGTGCTTTGGCAGTTACAGTTTCTGGAGATTATCTGTTAAGAGCTGGCGTATTTACATTATTTCTAGAGTTTCACCTATCTTCGGTATATGCATGTTTATATTCATGCTTATTTATGAGTTAATGATGATTATCCAAAGGCACTAAATGTGTTTTAACAAAAGCGTGATGTTTGATTTAATTTGGTAGAGCCGACTATGTGAAGCAACGCATCTACTCATTTTGAGTTGTGTGGTCCTAACTCTGATTGCGTGCTTAGTTAAGCCGACAAGGAAGTTTTTGAAGTGTTTCCTACAGCCATCATGACCTTATCCTTGGGGAAGATACATATATCATTTCAAATGTGATCACTAAGGGAGAAATAGGAGTGAAAAAGAAAAGACAAAGCAGAACAGAAAGTTAGACAGTAAAGATACATCATTCATCAGTTGAAGATCTATGTGAAGAAGCAAAAGAAGATTACAATTCACTGGAACTGATCAAGACAGAAGGTATACTCAAATAGTTCATTATCAGATATAGTGTATATCTACCTTATAGAAGGTTGCAACCTTCACCATTTGAGCAGTGAGCTCTTGGACAGTGTGTCCTCACCCCTAACAGGTTTATTTGTAAAAGACTCCTAACAGGGTTTGACCTTTGACCAAGTCTTTGTACTTATTGCATTATAAAGATCAACTCCTAGAAAGATTTCATGATCCTCTAACAAGGATCATTATAAACTAGTACAATTATTTGTGGGTGTTGATTCCCACTGAGGTTTTTACCTAATTTGGTTTTCCCCGTTACCAAAATTCTGTTGTTCAATTCTGTGTTATCTTGTTGAGTTTATGTTTAAAGTTATTCTATACTTAATTGGAAAAAGAATTGAATCTTGTAGATAACTGATTCACCTCCCCCCTCTCAGTTATCTCTTGGGACTATTCCTAATAGTTTCAGGATGATGAAGATTTGCCTCTTCAGTTGTGGAGTATTGACTTGTCTTGGGATAGGAAAGAGGCTAGTTTCATAAATTTTGATAGATCGTTTGCCTCTAGGATTAGAGAATTATTATGTATAGACAACCCTACGATTCACACAGATTTGTTGAGACTTTTGAGACCAATGGAATATGCTACATAATTGAATATTGTTCACAATTGGGGTGATTTCATTCTATACCATGTCTCAATAGTCATTAGGGTTTATGGTTTCAGGGGAACTCCAAATGTCCTCCCTTATAGAGTACCACTCAAGATTGGCTTGGCAGAAATTCTTAGACAACTGGGTGTGTTGCAAGAGGAAGCTTTGACTGGTAAGATGAAAGTAAGTATTTTCCCTACCATTAAAAAAATTCATCATTTCATTATTACCAAAGGAGGATGGACCCAGTTTGAAAAATACTTGGAGCCATATCAATTAGCAACATCAATGGTAAGGTGTGCAGATAATGAGGGATTTATCATTGGCATGTTCAAGAAAAGAACCGAATGCTTTGCTCGAGATCATCAATTAAATTTCCCTGAATATATAATTATAAATAAGTTTGATCTGATGAAACAAGAAATTAAGAAGGATAAATGGTTAGCATATAGAAAATCTTTAGATTTCATCCACCATTTTGACAGAACATATGATCCCTTAAAATCATTTACACCTTGGAAAAAGAAGGTGGAATCCCTAATGAGCATGTTTGAAAATATAATGCAAGCCCTGGACCAGAAGAAGAAGAAAGTGATGGAAACAAATCTAGAAAAAGCTAAGGCTTTTTTTAGCAAAATTTCACAGGGAAGGGTTGTCCCTCAAGGAAAGTATGTGGTCTACCAACGAAGGGGTTATAGCACAATCCTACTCAGAGATGAAAAGGTTTCTGATCAGAAAGGGAAAAGGCTAGTAGACACTAGTTCCCAGACATTTCCATCTCCAAAAAGGTAGAGGGTGGAAGGAAAGGAGCAACAACAAGGTGATATTTATTCCCCTTCTCAGTCTCCCCTGCACATGGATGATCAAAGCATTGTTGAAAAACTAGTGAAGATGGGGAACATAGGGCATATATTTTTTACAGCACAAGAATCGCAAGAAGGAGTGCTAGAGGCACCTAAACAAATTTCACTGAATCTAACAGTGGCAGAATTTGTAGGAAAAGAGATGGACCCCATAACTAAACATGTCAGTGATGAGTTCTTATTTGATGACAAATTTGTTCAGGCCAAAGCCTTTATCCAATTCCTATGGAGAATTCATATAAATTAATTCAAAGAGAAATGTCAAAATCTGCAAGAGGACCAACATGATAGGGATAGGGATGACATTGAAAAAGAGGTAAAACAGGAAATGATGACTAAGTTTGATAAAGTCATTCCTGAAGAAGGCGGGGAATTAGTGCAGAAAGGAGTTCTTATCTTGCTTCAATGGGATCTTTTTGATGTCATTATATTTGATGTTGTGAGGAAAGAAACCAAAATAGTGCACAGTAGTGGAACATCAACTGGTGTCAAATTTAGTGAAGACCATGAAACATTGGTGATGTGGTCTTTGAAGAAAAATAGAATAAGAAAGTTGGCCAAGATGACCATGCTGAACATTTAGGCAGCTTACTTGTAAAGAGAGTTGCAGGTGTCTCAGGGGTGGAGGCAGCTAGCATTACTCTAGAGACAACAAAGTTTGGTATGAAAGTTGCAGAAAAACAAGATGAGGAAATCAGAAGCCTGAGGGAGAAGTATGAAATAGTGATGAAGGCATACAATGAGGAAAATTTAAATTCCATTGAAAAGGTCAAGAAGATTGCCATCCTAGAAGAAAAATAGGTAGCTCAATACTCTCCTCAAAGGATGCTAACTCAAGATCCACATCAGCCTAGAATTTCAAGCGTAATTATAAATTTCCCTCCTTCCCTTGCGCCATCAAGTTCAGCTACTATAGCTGACTTGGAAATAGAAAAGAAAAAAACTAATTACTGAAAGGAACAAATTGGAAGAATCAAGGAAGAAAGTTCTTGAAGAATCCTTGGCATTTAGAGAAGCAGAGGCATGGGTAAAAAAAAAGTACTCTAATAAGATACATTCCACCCTCATGCAGTGTACTAAAGAGATAAGTCTTGCTACTCTTTATGTACTAGGGAAAAGGGTAGTTAGCATAGTAAATGAATATAATGCAGACAAGGGTCAATGGGGCTTGATCATGGATAGGTGGAAAGGTAAAGAGGATGATTTGAAATTTTTTTATTCCATATCCAAGGAAGAAAATAATGTTGATATTGTTTTAACCAGTACTTACAAATGCTTGAAATTAATGGTGGACATGGACATCAGGAGAAGCATCATGATCAGAAAGGTAGAAGCTTTGAGAAGAGAGTACTCAAAGGATAGGTATGAGATATTTCCTAACCTCTTCAAGAAGAATGGTGATATAAAGAATGAGGCCTTATGGCTAAGACAAATGAATGAGGCATTGGTCACTAGGACTAACATCATTGTTACTTTGGAAAGCACACTTTTTTTTGTCCAAACTGTGGAGATTATCAGCAAAGCCCGAACATTTTTTGAATTTTGGAAAGAAGAAATTGAGAAGGCAAGTGCCATTTGGATAAAAATTAATAGTAAAAAAGATGAAGTCATTGGTTTTGATTGGCCAAGTGATGAGGTGTATACCTCCTAGAGGGACAAGTATGATACAATTGATCAAGAAATAGGTGACAGTGTGTAAAAAGAAAAAAAAAAGTGGATGAGTTCCTCATTGATGAATAAGACAGAAAAATATAAAGATCCTACATCAAAAATAGCAAAGACAATAGATTCTAGATGGCTACTTCTGAACAACTTTGAAGTAGTTAAAAGTACCAAGCGGTCAGAAGACAAAATATGTTGAATATCTATTGTAGCAAAAGTGGTTATCACTTCATTGGTTATTTTGTCTTTTTGTTGTGTCATTTTTTTTGTTCTTATTCCAAATGATCTTTAGCTTGTTGCAATCCTATTCTGTGAAAGGATTCCCAAGATCATTGGAAGGGGCTAGAAAAATATGATTGTAAACAATATGTAAAGTTTCAGTCAAAGGGGGAATATAGTTTATTTTGTACTAGATAATTGTAAAAAATAAGAAATAAAGCTGAGAGATCTTTTGTAGGTTATCTCTGAGTACTTTTGTATACTGGAATATAATTCTCTAAAATTAATACAAAGATCTGGATTCCAATCTCTCATGTGTTATGTGTCTTGTGAGTTATGAATTTTTTGATTCATTAGCGTAGACTTTCTCTATGTTTATATACTTATTTGAGAGCTCTGATCTAGGGTCATATTAAATTAGGCTCTGATTGATGCATAGATTCATCTAACATATGCTAGGATTCTATTTGGTCGTAGGGGTTTGGGATAATTGTTTTATGATCTAAAATCTTTGATGAATATTGATTTCTGTATAAAGCACTAAAGCTAACAAGTTCTGTACTATTGCATATCTAGTTGCATATTGGCTATGTTTTCCTATAAACAAACATTAAAATCCATTAAGTCTATATTTGTGCAAGTTTGTTGTGAATTACCATCTCATGCTCCATTTCAAGGTTGATGTTCAATGGCTAATTAGCCAATTATCTAGTATCTCCCAGTTATGTTGAGTCATTGTGAGATTACTGCTTGATAATACCATATAAGAAATATCATAAGGTATTAAAAGGTATCCCCCCTTGGTATAGCAGAACCTGAAGTGTAGAAGTATTGTAAGAGTGCTTGTTAGTTGGTCCTTTTATTGCATGAACCAATATTTGGAGGTGGCTTCTCTATAAAATAGTCATAAGAAGAAGAGGTTGTTGTTTTTATTGCAAAATAAAAAGAAACCAACAGAATGATTTGTTGAATGTGCTCATTATAGAATGCTAAAGTGGGGTCCTCTCACACAAAAATAATCATCAATCCAAGCATAGAATCGATTCACTCATACACCTTTCTAAGGGTAGGTGCATCCCCATCACCATATCTAATCACCTTGAAAACTAGATTAATGATGGAGACTATATATTTTGTATCACTCCAAAATTGATCACTCTTCATTGTCTCCTTCACCCTCTTCCCCTTATTTGTCTTGGCTTCAACCTACTAATTCCATTCTTGTGTCATAACCATGAGTTGCAATGGCTCTTGCAACTCAAGCATTCTCTCCAAGAGAATGTAATATGATGCATATCTAGTCTCAACTATTTTCAAGAA
Organism: Thuja plicata; assembly: GCA_018584345.1. Lineage (NCBI taxonomy): Eukaryota > Viridiplantae > Streptophyta > Pinopsida > Cupressales > Cupressaceae > Thuja > Thuja plicata. Next base: position 2,505,465 of record MU228456.1, on the reverse strand, counting down.
CTCCTTCACGAAGATCCTGTAGATTGCATGTGAAGTGTGGTGGTTGCAGATAAAAATTTGCACATCTCTCACATCATTGAACACTCTTCTAATCACTAGTAGAATCTGGGCAATAAATGACTAGGTAACTAAAAAGTTTAGTCATGTGACTAAAACTAATCATGTTCTATCCATTTTTTGCAATTCACAAATATAAATGACCAATTTGGTCATCAGGTAAAATCACAACTAAAATGACTAAATAAATGACCAATTTGGTCATCGGGTAAAATGACTAAATAAATGACCAAATAAATGACTAAGTAAATGACCAAATAAATGACTAAATAATTAGCCACCCTAATAATAAAAATGACTAAATGAATGATTAATACTCCTTTACACATTAACATTTGATAATATCATATACTTATATTCTTAGAAGTTGCATTTCACCAATAATGTGTGTTCGCCAATAGACTTATTGTGCGAACATTATTCTGTGTGCTCTAATATTTTGTTCGCCAATAGAAATATTGTTGCATTTCACATTAACTATTCTATGTGCTCTATAAATTTTTAGATGTTTTATTATTTTGTTTGTATCCCAAGGTGAAATTTAGTAGTTATGCCATTATTTAAATATTGTTGATACATATGTTTAATTTTTCAGGCAAGGTCGAGCCAGCCGAAAGATTATTCATGGTTAGAATGTGCCAAGCGTGGTTATTCATGTATTATTGCTAAAAGTTTGAATTTAATTATCTGTTATATTCAGATACATTTATCAAATGTGCTCAATGTTCTCTTCTCTTCTCTTCTCAAACCTCTTTTTTGTATGTAGTGAATCTCAGCAAATAGTATGCTTTATTGTTCTTCAACCTACACCCACATGCTACAATTGATGACACCAATCTGCATGGTAGTTTTGACAAATGATCTGAAAAGTATGTAAATCTTCAAACATTTCTACAATTATAAATTTTAACATTACATCGAATTGGGTCTGCTTTAAAATTTTGGTGAGATAATCATTGTATATGTGCCCATGCCCAAAATATAAAATATCTCTAGTATAAGTAGTGTAGGTACATGTTAGGATAGATTGGAGAGTTGAACACATTAATTCCAAGACCTTAAACATATTGTTCATCAACTATTCAAAGCACCATTTAGGTGGTTTTTTATTAAATCACCATTTTGTTGTGACTAGTTGTCTTCCATTCCTTATGTTTATAGAATATATGTTTACATGCTACATCACACTATTACATAAAATAGCAATTTAAGACATTTTTAAAAGATGAAATTAACATTTCTTCTTTAAAACTTAAATTATTATTTTAATAATTATTTTAAAGGGGGAAATGTAAAGGGGATTGATTTAGTTTTGTAGATTGTATATTTCCTTAACCTTTACATTTAATTTATGTTTTGAATATGTTATTGTAGTGTGACTAAGCATATAGGAGGAAGGAAGATGAGATGTTCCTCTTTTATCCCCAAATGCATAAATGAAAGATCCAAATTGATTAACCCAAAAGAAGGATCAATGCATAAGTGAATCAATCATTTGGAAATGAGGGAAAGGAAGAAGATCTTAAATTCTATTTTATTATTAAGAAAATATGATATATGATAGTAATTGAAAAGGATGAGAGGAAGTACTAACCTTAAAGAATTTTAGAACAAAGAATGCTATTTTCTGGGGTCTGTACTCTATTTCTGGAAAATCTAAAGTATGATCCGAAAAGGAAACACAGAGATGAACAAAACCTAAAAATATTTTTCTAATCCAACACCGTCTTATGAAAAAGGTTGACCTTGACCCAATAATCTCACCGCTAACCCAATAATCTTGACCCTAACCTACACAAGTCTGACATAAAATCTATTTGTGGATCTTGATAGTTTGCTGAAAAGGGTATCCAGATCTGGCCTCAAATATTCAGTCCTGAACATGTACCTATAAGAAAAAAAGATTTGTTTGTTGGGGGGGTAGGGGTTTGCCTTAGTCAAACCCTAATTTAGGAATTAACCTTGAAATAAATAAAGTATAGAATGCTAGCAAGTAGTAGAATTGAATCTAATAATGAAGCTATGATATTCAATGGATATGCAATTGTAATTCAAATGTAGCAAGTATGTAAAAATGAAAGCTTGGACTCAATAGAAACCATAAACCTCCATGATTGTATTCTTTAAATCCACCTTGAAGAGAATGAATGAGTGTTTGAGGATGCACAAAGGATCTTGAAGGAAGATCACACCACCATGATGGCTAGATCTAGGGTTTGAATGATGAATCTTGCATGTTTGAACCTAATCCCTTCAAAGGCTTGAAAGATTTAATCCTTGATCTTCAATGGAGAAATTGAATGCTTGAGAGGAAGACTTGAACATCTTGAAAGCTTGATAACATGTAGCACAATGGATGCTTGAACCTTTTTGCAGTTTAGAAGACTTCTTTTTACTCAATATCGCTTAGAGAAAATGAGAGGAGAAAACTTCCTTTTATATGAAACTAGGGAACAATCTTCTAAGGAGGCTGACATAGGATAATTAAATTCTAATTGGACCCATGCCCCTAGAGGAGGACCTATATTAAATACAATTTAGGATTTGCCACTTTGGAACCCAAAACAGTCGACCCAAAAGCGGGAAAATGAATTTCAGAAGATCCTCGGCAGTTGACAAATTTCCAGATTTGGAAGGGGGACCCAGGTCAAGGTTGAGGTTGACCCTAACCTAGGTCAAGGTTGATTTTGACCCTAACCTAGGTCAAAGTTGAGGTCAACCTTGACCCAGGGGTGAGAAACCCTAAAAATTGTGCCAGGTGGGGTAGAAGGTGCCCGGAGATGCCCAATCAGGGTCCTAAATAGACACAAAAGCAGGAGATGATGTAAAAAGGAGGGGAAGTATGATGGTGGTAAAAACCATCCCCTAAGGAGTGCTAAACATTCTTAACATGGAAGTGCTTCCATTTTAAGATGATACATTAAGCCCCCACTTTAGCAGAAGTATGGAAATCGAACATGCTTTCGGTAAAGTTAGAAGAAAGACTTTGGTGGATCGCAACGAGGTAGAACATCACTAGGTCAAGGAAATGAGCCCCTAGAACAAGGATTATAACTCAAAATACATGCATAAAATATATGAAAAATAAAGAGAAATCAATCATAGAAACATACATGACTACATAAGTTAGACAAGAACAACACCATAGATAACATAGCTTCATGATTTAATCCTACTAGCATAAAAGAAAAAGAGAGAGAAGGGAAAGTGATTACCTCACCTAGTAAGATGCCCACATTAATATGAATCACCAAGGAGGGAGAGCCCAAAAGGTTCACCCATACACTTTGGTTGTAATTATAATGCGTCTTCTGACGGATTTTAAAAATATCCATAGATCCACATTCTTGTATCACTATGAATATAAAATGCGTGTCTTCTTAGGATTTAGCAACTTATGTGTGTTACCTTCCAAGGATTTTGCATATTTTAAAATTTAAAAGGGGTGTGTATCTCTTTAGGATTTAGAAACTTATGTGCATTACCTTTCAAGAATTTAGCAAAAATAAAAATAAAAATGTGTGTCCCTTTAGGATTTAGCAACTTATGTGTGTTACCTTCCGAGGATTTAGTAGAAATAAAAGTAAAAATGCATGTCCCTTCAAGATTTAGCAACTTATGTGCATTACCTTTCGAGGATTTAGCATGTTGAAAAATGTAAATTAATGTAAACAATAGTACAAGGGAGACCCTATATATGCCCCCCTCCTTATCATGACTACCCACTAGGCAGGATAAGGAAGAGGAAAGAGGATACCTACTTCACAAGGTAACGAGATATCTAGCTTAACAAAAATGTATACCATATTCCTAGCGAAGAGCCTTGAGCCTTACATCCAAGAACATAGATAATCGTGAAATGGATATGTCACTTATGGAAAAAGGATCCTCAAAAGGGAAGAGATCTCATCATCAAGACCCTCACCATAGAGGAGTGCTTAGGATAAAATGTCATCTTCTAAAGAAAAGAGGGACCAAAGATTCAATCATCAAGCCCCCTGTAATCAAGAGGAGGCAGAATCTTAGGATGAAGGCATCAAACTCTAACCCAAAACAAGAGCAAGAGTTTATCAAAAGTATAGTTTGCAGAATAAAGAAGAGGTGATGACCTAGGACAATCACCTCTCATATAAGAGGGTATCCATAGTAAAAAACATACATCTTTATAAGGAAATAATGTTATATGATAAATAAATGCCACTAAGCTAAGGAAATTAGATCATTAGATAGAGGAAGAAGGAGAATACCTTGCCCCCCAGGTGTGAAGGCAAGGGATATATCAAATTATATCAATAGATTTCATAGCAAAGTGATATGTTTACAAAACAAATGTCCTAGAAAAGATATCATGAATGATTTTTTAGGGATAGAATATAGAAAGAATAACCAATTAAACTCATAACAAAATATATACTAAGAGCCAAATGGATCCTAGAAGACTGGAATAAGATACCTCTTGCCCCCTAGTTAAGAACAAGAGGAAAGATGCAATCTAACTTGTAGAGGAATGAGGGGATTCCCTATATCAAAATTATGAATAAATTGTAATATTGCATGGGAATGAGATATAATTACCAAGGAAGCTCTTTCTCTAACATATAGCTTGAAATGAAAACAATTAGAAAGTAGATGTTTATTACTATAATGAAAAGGACATTTATATTTAGAGAGAGCATTTCTTATAATAGGTTTGAAGATTTGTTTCTTGGAATTAATTAATTGGAAATACACTTTCTTAGCCACATCTTGAGGGGTATCATGGTGATCTAAAGAAGGTGTTGGAAGAATAAAATGAAGAGGACGGTGGTTAAGATCCACTACCTTGATTGGAGGAGGTGGAAAACCTATACCATGCATATCTTGTTTAGGAGATGAATGAATCAAGTTTTTAATGCCTTGTTCATTGATACCAAGTCCTAAACCTTTATAACCTTATTTTTCTACCATGGTATATCCAGTAGTGTACCTATCTTACAAAGCTTCAATAGGAGGAGATTGATTATGGTGCTCATGAGAAAATGTTGTGTATGGTGGAATGATAGGATTAGAAGAGGTTTCCTTATTTTTCCCTTTATCCTCATCATGAATTGGATAGGGAGGTGAAGGTAAATGAAAGAATTCTCGAACATCATTATCATGGATCCTAGCTTGATCCCCATCATAAGTGTGGGAAGAACTAGGGATTGAAGGTGGAAAAATAGAAATAGGAATATTTGGAATTGCATTAGAATTGATAGGATTATGGTTAGGAAGATTAGGAGGTGAGGTATCATCTACCCAATTCTTCACATAATCCAAAAGAGTAATAAGTCCACTACATAAATCCTTAATGAAAGTTTTGAAAGTAGGAAGACTAGTATTGGTTAATCTCAAAATAGCATAAGAAAGTAAAACATGGAGATTAAAAAACATGATGAAATGGATGATACCCTCATAGACATCATAGGTACTATAAATAGATGCTAAAAGAAGAATAATAAGAAACATAGCCATACACCAAAAGATCTTCATAATGAATGAGATGCAAGAAGTGTTTTTGTATTTTGATGAATATATATTTTTTTGTATTTTACAATGCAAGAGCATAAAAGAAAATTAATTTAATATGCATGCAAGAGCTAATGTGAGAGGCAAAGAATCTAACACCAACAAGAAAGAGTTGTCTATCGCGGGTTCACCAAAATGTAAAGGGGATTGATTTGGTTTTGTAGATTGTATATTTACTTAACCTTTAAATTTAATTTATGTTTTGAATGTGTTATTGTAGTGTGATTAAGCATATAGGAGGAAGGAAGATAAGATGTTCCTCTTTTATACTCAAATGCACAAATAAAAGATCCAAATTGATTAACCCAAAAGAAGGATCAATGCACAAGTGAATCAATCATTTGGAAATGAGGGAAAGGAAGAAGATCTTAAATTATATTTTATTATTAAGGAAATATGATGTATGATAGTAATTGAAAAGGTGAGAGGAGTACTAACCTTGAAGAATTGCAGATAAAAGAATGCTATTTTCTGGGTTCTATACTCTATTTCTAGAAAATCTGAAGTATGATCCGGAAAGGAAATGCAGAGACAAACAAAACCTAGAAATCTTTTTCCAATCTGACACCGTATTATGAAAAGGGTCAAACTTGACCCAATAATCTCACCGCTGACCCAATAATCTTGACCTTGACCTACACAAGTTTGATAGAAAATCTATTTGCGGATCCTGATAGTTTGCTGAAAAGGGTATCCAGATCTGGCCTCAAATCTTCAGTCCTGAACTTGTACCTACAATAAAAAGAGATATTTTTTTGGGGGGGAAGGGGTTTGCCTTAGTCAAACCTCAATTTAGGAATTATCCTTGAAATCAATAAAGTATAGAATGCTAGCAAATAATAGAATTGAATCTAATAATGAAGCTATGATATTCAATGGATATGTAATTGTAATTCAAATGTAGCAAGTATGTAAATATGAAAGCTTGGAATCAATAGAAACCATAAACCACCATGATTGTATGCTTGAAATCCACCTTGAAGGGAATAAATGAGTGTTTTAGGATGCACAAAGGATCTTGAAGGAAGATCACACTACCATGATGACTAGATCTAGGGTTTGAATGATGAATCTTGCATGTTTGAACCTAATCCCTTCAAAGGCTTGAAATCTTGAATCCTTGATCTTCAATGGAGAAATTGAATGCTTGAGAGGAAGACTTGAACACCTTGAAATCTTGAGAACATTTAGAATAATGGATTCTTGAACCTTTTTGTAGTTTAGAAGACTTCTTTTTACTCAATATTGCTTAGAAAAAATGAGAGGAGAAAACTTCCTTTTATATGAAACTAGGGCACAATCTTCTAAGGAGGTTGACATAGGATAATTAAATTCCAATTAGACCCATTCCCCTAGAAGAGGACCTATATTAAATAAAATTTAGGATTTTCTGCTTATGAACCCAAAACAGCTGACCCAAAAGCGGGAAAATGAATTTCTGAAGATCCCTGACAGTCGACAAACTTCCATATTTGGAAGGGGGACCTGTCAAGGTCGAGGTCAACCCTGACCTAGGTCAAGGTTGAGTTTGACCCTAACCTAGGTCAAGGTTGAGGTCAACCTTGACTAAGGGGGTCAGAACCTCTTGAAATTGTGCGAGGTGGGGTAGAAGGTGCCCGGAGAGGCCCAATCAGGGTCCTAAACAGACACAGAAGCAGGAGATGATGTAGAAAGGAGTGGACAATATGATGGTGGTAAAAAAAATCCCCTAAGGAGGGCTAAACATTCTTAACATGGAAGTGCTTCCATTTTAATATGATACAATTATAAATTAAAAACTAAAAATATTCTTATTGTTTGGGGTGACACTACCTTAGTGACATATTTTTCATTTGATAGATTTGTGGCAAAAAAATTATAATAAATTAAACTTATTATGATTTCTAGATAGAAAATTAAATATAATGTTAATTGATTTTAGAATTTAATTAACACACAAACTTCATTATAACAGTTAAGTTTTATGGGCCTTAGGAAGGCTTCACATCATATCTAGATTATTGACACATATTA
>MU228456.1:2481798-2497609 GCA_018584345.1 Thuja plicata | reverse complement strand
CTAGACATCAATCAACTAATTTAGTATGCTCAAAACTATCAAGTTATGAAAAAGAAAACCAACATTTATTCTAATTAATCTTCCATGCCTCTTACCCATTACACACCAAGGTGTAATTGCTAATAATAATTATTAATAAAAATGGATATTATCATTATTATCTTTAATTAAAACTAAAGACAAAAACATGCATGCTCTTTCATTTACGCAGTAAGAGGTAGAGGAAGGTGGAGGAAGATGAAAAATAAAAATTTCAGAGGAAAAGAAAGAGATTTCATACCTAAATTTGATGGATTGCATTGAGATCCTTCATTTGGGTGCTTTCTAGGTCTTGCGGGTAATAGGAAGCCCTTAAAAATTATTGGAAATCTAGAATGAGTGGCTATGTTTATATGTGATTTTTATTGCAATATCCTTCATGCCTGACCCTTATGTACACCTGCTATTTATGGTGGGCCTTCAGAGTGATTTAAAAGAGAAAGTGCTAGAGGAATGTAGTGAACACCATGTTCAGCTTGAAACTCATATGGGGTATGTTATTTGACTTGTAGCATATTATTATAATGTGGAATAGTAGCTCCAAAGTGTTTTTGATTATCATTTTATGACTTTTCATTGCCATCTAGGTATTTCAATTTCTCATTCTCAGTGAGATTATTAGGGTTAAGTGTCTTGCAAGTGTCTTTTGGAAAACATATGGATGTTGTGAGCTCCCTCCAAGGGTGGATATTTTTTGTTACATTTAACATTGTTATGCATGGATTACAATTCAGCTCTTTGATCCACTATAATAGCTTCTAATGTCTCTACTTTTGACTTCTTTTCTTTTTGGCTGACAATAGCTTTTGGAAGATCTGCATAATTATTTATAGTTATCATGTGAAAAAGGAATCTAAAAGGAAGTAATGTTTCTTTTTCAAAATATTTATATCTAATGGGATAAGCATTTTGGCATTAAAGAAGTTTTATTTCGTAAGAAAGATGCCTATTCTCTATGTATCTATTTTTTTGTTAGTGCAGAATTCCCACTATTGCCTATCTATGTCATTTTTCTTGGTTATTCAAGACCATTATCCTTATAGCATATGTCCTTAAGAAGTATCAGTGTTTAGGGTTGTTGGCTTTGAGTTATTCATAGTTGCATATGCTCATTATGCATAGTTATTCAGTACCTAGGTCATATCATTTGAAGTACCGTCTACTTTTTCTTTATCTTTTTATCCTTAATTACTATCTGTTAATTCTATCAATTCAGAATTGAATGCATTTGTATGATCTCTATCATTATTTTGAATGCCCTCTCCTCAAGTCCTAAATTCTTGAAGGTTTACAAGATTTGCAGAAAATTTGGAATACTAAACTGCTAAGTAGTTTTCTAACCCCAACAAGAGAATTAATGTTAAGGAATATTAGCAAAATAAAGGATATGTATTATGGTGGAAAACGTCAAGTAAAATTATTATCTTATGCCAGTGTTGTCTTTGTACTCTTTTAACATATACAAGACTGAAATGTGAAATCACATTCCACAAGATCAAAAAATGTCTTCAAGTTTTAATTTCAATAGAAGATATAATTTCACATCCTTAAAACTTTGATAAACTAATATGCTCACAAACAGAATAAAAAATAATGAAACCACACAAAGGGGTAACACATGAAGCACATGGAAAATCGAGGATGGGTGAAAAAAACACTATGATAAATGCTTCTAGGATCTACTATCCTAATCTAGCCTCATGAATAAAAATGTGTACAATGCTCTAAAGGCACCAACCCTAAGTAATCACCTAATCCCTTGCTTGAGAGCACCAACTCCAATAGAAGCACCAACTTCTCAAAATTGAGCACCAACTCAGCATCCTTGAGGATTTACAATCTTATTTGAATTTCAACTTTCTTTGACAGAACTTCTCACTTCATAAAGACTCTTATTCACAGAAGTATTCGACATAAGACAAAACCTTTCAATACAAAATGCTGACTGTAATGAATCTCTTTTTGTTCAATATTTCAAAAACTTTTCCTTTATTCTCACAACTTAATTCTCACATTCTCTTCACTGTTTTTATAGTCTTTTCAATACACTATGCACAATCAACCTCTTTTGCACTTTGCAACAGCAAATATTCACACACACTTAGTAAAATGTATTGTTTTCCCCTTCACGTAATGAAATCCACTCACCACTCAGGTTTCTCTCAATGGCATAGATACTTTTTTGCATAAAGGAAACTCTCAATACATCCTGAGAGATAACAAATAATATGTCTCTACTATTTACCAACAATACATTCTCAACACACCTTATCCTTTACTTCAGCGATCATCCACCACACTTTCCATTGGCCTTAACACCTATCAAAAAGAGTCTCCTATTGGTTGAACAGTGAGGAGTAGTTTCAACCAATTTAAATTTTTTTTACATAGTTATAAATTAAGCATCAAGCAAATAAAGATGATTACTATTCTTTCAAACATTTTTTTATCTCTATTTTCAATAACTGGAAATAACATAAAAACTTACAAACTAAATCATTTGTAACTTCTCATAATAGGTGGCAACTTGGTAGTTGTAACCAAACCATTGAAAAGAAAACCAAATGTGTATTTACTTTGTTTCTAATATTTCTAACATTTTTTGGAAAGTGTGGGAGACCATCAAAATGAAATACATGCAGAAGTTTGAACATGTTTATTTGATGTTTTAAATATGCTGGCTAAAATATGGACTTGTCCAACTGCTATACTAAACATTGCTAGAAAGATAATTTTTAGAAAAATGCAAGAGGGGATTCCTATAAATTTGTAACATTGACACCATATGAAAATTCATGGACATTTGACAGTGACACTCCCCAATGAATTTACAGTTTTGTTTATATTCAAATCAAATTTTACTGCACAACAGACTTTGGTTTATTGTTGAGCACAACTTCTGTAATTTAAACATTTTCTCTCGAGTCACTTTCTATATTTGTGGACTTCACATGGAGTCTACCCTTTGTAAGAGTATTGGATTTCTCAGGAATTTAATAATGGTCAGTCAACTACACACAAAAATGAAAAACAAAACTAAGGCAAAAATCTGACTATCTCTAACAACTGCAAGCCTGCCTATTATTGCTTGTTTTTAAGTGGAAGATTCTTTGTATATATCTTTCAAATGGATTGATTTATAGAGTGTTGAGCTTCACTTACTGTCCACTTTGAGTGAATGTTACTATACTAAAGAAAATATGAAGCTAAATGCTATTGAATATTTTATAGGAGGCATTTGTGTCACATCAATGGAGTTTTCTCTTGCTTAACATGTAGACAGAAAGATTCTAATGGTTGATTTTTCAATCTTGTGTAGAAGAATTTTTTTAGTTATGTGTGAAAATATGTTGTTGTAGACTTCTCAGTAGAAATGCACAATGTGAATAATTTGTGGGAAAATATGTACCTTTTGTGAAAACTGTCATTTATTTCAATGATTGTTCCTCTTTCTAAATCCTTTCAAATATTATCCACCTATACTATCATGACTATGAAGATATAATTTTTTAATGCCAACCTTTGATCATGGTCTTCACAATACTAAGATCTTCACTGTTTCCAAAATCTTCTATCAAGCTCTTTTTTGTTGAATGTCAACACAATGTCCCTTTGTTGTCCTATCTTCATTGCATGACTAGTAGAAATGAGTTTTGCACTATCTCTAGTACTATGATTTGGACCCTTCATTCTATTTATCTCAAGATCACATGATCTTATTCCTTCATTTCAATACAAGTGCATAGAACACTATATTTTTCATAACCTTTAAACTGACCCTATGCAAGAATATTTCTCTTTGATTGCTCTTAACTAGGTTGATGAGAAAGAGATAATATTTCTTTCCATCCTGGATTGTATTGATGGGTATAAACCTGTAGTTTTATTTGGATTACTCTTCACAATTTCCTAAGGTTGCTGAGATACCTTTGTCATACTATTTTGATGATGTATATCACATCTTTAGCTCTATTCCTTATGTCTCCTTGACTGTGCCCTTAGAATGTCAAAGCATTTGTCCCCACTTGCTACTTACCATATTCACTTGATTGTACTGTACCTATTTGATAGTTTATATTTTCTCCTTATTTAACCAATGCTATTCCTTATTTAAGTTTAGCTTGTATTTTGTCTTTATCATGATAACTGTATCTATCAACAAGATCTCTTGATTTTTTTTCTATGCTACTTTATTTTGTCCTTGTAGAGTTAGGCCTACTTTTGGATGTGTCATGTCACTTTCTACCTAAAGATTTTCATTGATCTTTTATGATGCTCAGGTGTTCACCATGGATATTCTCCTATGGTTTGACATTCACCTTTCATATCTTCATTAGGTTGTCCGTTCTCCTCAACAGACCTGCAAACTTGTTCTATCTTTTCATTCATTTCTACTCTCTCTGGAACACTCCTTGTTGTCTCTCCATCACTATAAACAAAGACACTATCATCTTTATTTGTCTCTTAAATCCTCATGAGATAGTTATCACTGCGTTTTACATTGAAAGCACCTTGCACTTTCCTTTTGACTGTTCTTTAAGCACTTTATAGTTCACACAAACTACCCCTATTCTCTACATTGTCATGAGCTTGTTGCTTGACTTGCTATCTATGTCTACAATCTTTACATGGCATGATTTAGTTCCTGAAAACTTTGGGATCCTTTTCTATGTAGTGTCATAGAACTGTCTTTTTAACATCCTTTCAATACACATTTTTAAAGCATAAAACATATGATGCTCTCTTATTAGACACATGTCTCATTAAACCTGTCATGTTGCCTCTTAAGCAAGACCTATTTTATTTTGTTTTTAGCTCTTTATTTTGATGTCAGTTCTTTGTGCAATATTTTTTTGATTTTTGAAGAGGGGATGTGTACTATATTTTTATTTTTTTTGTCGGATAGGTGGTATTTTTTGGGAGACAATAGTAGCAACTATTATTTTTTATTCCACATTTCAGCTAGCTAGTAGATGCCCAATTTCAAGTCACCCAAACATTATGTACCTATTAATACAACTGTATTGAAATGGACCACCATGGATGATTTTGACCCCTAGACATATTCAAAGAAACCCATCAAATGTGACTTCTCTAAATAAAGATGATTTAAGTATTTAAGGTACATTCCATTGTATTAATGGTGTAATTCCCTCCTATCAATAGTACATTCCCTCATGTGCCCCAAAAATAAATAGAATAACTTAAAGATATTGGAGGTTCCGAAGCCATCAATTTAATACATATCTGAGTACATTTGCCTGTTAAAATTCATTTTGGATAATCAAGTCAATCACCGTGTTGTTCCTGCACCTTGCCTCTTTCCTGCATTACTTTCATCTCAAGAGATGCCTCCTCCTATGACCTAATTCACTTCAATTTGTAAGGTGATTCCACTCATAAAAAAAGAATGATGCATTGTATAAAGCATATAATGGTGTTGCTTATGACCAAGATGTCCTTGATATCAGAACATGAGCTATCTTGTCTAGTGCATAAGTGTATTACCATACCTTTTGTAGATTTGAGTAAGTGAACTTTAGAGATATAAAATTCTCATGAAATAAGGGTCAATTGTGTATACATATACCAATAGAGTATTGTTTCAAAACAACATTTCTTTGTGTTACTACATGTCCCTAGTCCCTCAAAGGTGTTTTGTGTTGTTCCTTGAAAGGTGATGAGATCTCATGGTGTAGGAGTTAGAGGACAAGGTCCAAGTCAAGTGTCATTGATCACGTACATGAGGAGTTGTCTTTGTTTGATGCCTAGAGTTAGATTCAAGTGTCTCAGTGGAATGTAATGAGTCTTAATAAGCCTCAAAGAGAGTCTAATGAGCATTGGTTCCTTGATGTTTGTGGATTGGTTTGGGGATAATGTTGTTACTAATCACAAATCCATGTTGTTAATCACCAACCACTGTTGTTGCTCACAAATTTCTATTGTTGATCACTAATAACTGCTGCAGTTGAAAATTCATGTTTCTAATCATTCAAAACCACTAACTATTGGTGCTTTCTCACAAATTTTGTTGCTCAACAAAACTGTTACTGTAGATCAGTCACCAAAAATTATTGTTGCTGATTATAAACTCCTAAAGTTGATCATTAATGACTAATGTTTCTTTCAACCACTACTGGTCACAAATCAATCACCAATGGTAACAAATGATTACCTACCTCATTAAGCTAACTAGCAATGACATACTACTCACAAACTCATTTTTTTTCTCAATGTGTAACATTTCTCTAGAGAAAAATCCTGATGTTGATCACTAATGACTATAGTTTCTCGTAAACTCCCGTTGTTGCTCAAGTGCGAACCAATGATGTTGATCAATCATCAACTATTGATGCTATTCACAAACTACTTTGCTGATAAGCAATGACTGCTGTTGCTCAAGAACTACTACTCATGAGGTTGCTGCTCACAAACTTAGAATGCCTTTTTCTATGATTTAATATGCAACCATCCTGCATATTTACTACATTTTTAAGTTTTTAAGAGTTATAAACTATAGGGTTTTTGCACCCTTTTTAATCTTATTTTCTTTAATTTTTGTATATAATTATATGTGATGGGAACTAATATTGCAACTGAACAAAGCAAGCATAGAAAAAATTGATAGAAATTTTTGGGTATGTACAGGTCCAGCACTCATGCCACTCTTTTTCCTTACCCATATCCATATCAAGTATGTGAATACATGTACCTAAGGAGAGTGTGGTGTCAGATATTTATTTTTATCCTTCAGCTGTTTAAAACAAGTTTTGGATCTGTTACTCTTATCATATAATTAAATTCCAACCATGATGGTCACTCAAGTTAGTCAATTGAGATTTAAAGTGAATAAATACAACTGAAAACTACTTATCAGATATTGAAATCTTTACATAAACTTCTCATTCAATTATTCTTGTGAATCTTTTTGTATTACCAATACTAGCAGAAAAATGTTCTAATAATTACAGGAGAACAAGGACTTCATTGTATACTTATATGAAAAAACATAGAATGCACTAACTAATACATATTGCAAATGAAAAAATGTATTTAGGATAGAAAGGAACCAAAGACCATTGATAAACTTCTTGCATTTTCTAAGAATATAGAATAGTACAATAAAGTATAAACTACAAAGTCATGATTCCTGCAACAATGTTTTTGTAACAATTCCCCTATTATCTCCACTACTCCATACTAACAAAGATCAAAATAACACAAAAAAGTCAAAATTTATAGTTTTCCCAAGACTAGAAATGCATTCATCCATAAAAGAAAAGGAGCTTCTCTAACATTATGTTGATAAAGCACAAGTTTAAAGCATAGTATTTATTCACTATTTAGAGAGTAATTACTAAATAAGACCTCCTTGTAACCCTTACTAATTTGAAATTATTTTCCATACCTTTAAATGATTTTTCAATCCAAGGTCCATTCATGATATTTAAGATGTTGCAAGCATCAGCATAATCTAGATCTGGAAGCAATTTTGGGGTTAATAAGAAACACCTACAAAATCAAAGTCATTTACATCAGTCATTTGGAGGGTTAGATTCCATCTCAGTCCCAAAAATGACAAGGTAAAGAACTATCACACATAAATGAGATCCATTCTTACTGTGGTGTGTTTGGTTGACTTGCAGCCCTAACTAGTTGTTGAAACATGTTCCATTCATTTATGGGATCCATTCCTAGTATATACAATAAATAGTATGCCAAAGCATGACCTTGTAAGATACTTTAATTAGTGTAATATAGAAGCCTATTTGTATGCTAGCATAACATTCTGCAAGCCTTTAACATATTGTGTGATTGCTATAATAGAATATGTAAATTTCAATATCTAAAATCAAGACTTAAAATAACAATATGAATGTTATACATATCTACCATCATCAAATTCTACTAACCTTGATTTATTTCATCTACCACACAAAATGGGAATATTGTAAGGTCCTACAATGAAACAAGATACAATATTGTTGAAACTGATCATTCTTGTTGAAAAGTCGTCATTTTGTCAGCATTTCACAAATGTACAAAATTATCATGGAAAATGATTGCATTTTCTGTCAGTTTGAAAATGAACTTAACACATACCCCTCTAGAATGGAGATGAGTACTAAGTACCTGCAACTATCCAGTTTTCTTGAAAAGGCATAAATTCAAATCTTAGTACAAAAGGAGAAGCTACATCAAGGTAAACTGCTCATATGTCTGCAGTTAATTATATAAAAATATTGTTGTTGTCAACTATTTTAAATAGTGTAGCTATTTCTTATCCTGTTTATGAATGCCAAAGTATTGTGTGAATATCATATGAGATCATTCCAAAATAAGCATCATATAAACTTTCAAATCAGAATAAAACATGCAAGAAAAATGTTTGAAAAAATACCTATTCAGTGAAAGTGGAAAAAGGCGAAAGTTTGGTGAAAATTGGAAAGGGTCTTTACAAAAATTGCAGAACTATGCAATCCAAGGAGTTGACACTAGCCTGATAGATATATTGGAGGGCATAAAAAACCCATGAAAATATAAACTTATGAATGATGAATTTAAGTTGCTATGAAATGCACATGCTACGGGGAAAAAGGTATAGCTTAATATATATAAGCTACAGGAAAATGCAAGTGAGGCACCAAAGCATGAGGCTAAATTTACTAAAAAAATAACTAAATAGGAAACAAAAATAAGTGAATGTAAACAAAGGTTTTATATATTGAAATGAATTTGAAAGCCATAAAGATAATATAATTGAACCATAAATCTGAAAACTTAACAGCAATGGACAACAAATTTTTTATCCAAAACAAATTATAAAGAACCAAATAAAGTTGGGGTTATCGTGTGGATTAGAAGAGCCTACAAAAGAATTTAGTGAGAACATAATTTGATGCAGAAGACCTAAGGAATGTCTCCAATACCAACTTGGTCACCCTTTACTTCAGTATGAGACACATATGGTCTACATCTCATTCACCAAAAAAGCCTACATCATCCTTGCAGTTCAAATCTGTAACTTCTACTACATTACATACCCAGACTTTATTACCCACCAGTGACATACTGATTCTACTAAACAATTAAACCCTAAATATATGCCTCATTGTTTCCAGAAAGAACACATAGTAGTCTAGAGGGGTAAATAATTAGCAATATTAAGTTGCCTACAAGTCATGATTAGAAATTGAATTACAAGGTTGAATGAAAGGAATAAATAAAATGTAATAAACTTAGGCCTCTCCACTTTTTTTTTTCCTCTGCACATCCATCATGTTTCTTTCTATATGCCCTTTGCTAATTAGCATTGCACAGGTTCTCTCTGTAATATTAAGAAAAGTGTACATTGCATACAACCAAAACAAAAGCATTTGTATTTCAGAATTTCCACTATGTATTATCTCATACTATTATATAAGATACTTTCTTTATGCTTGATGTGAATCACTTTGTACTCTAAAAAATCACAAAATAAATTGCGTTGCCCCTTTGAAGAGAAAACTAGGTAGCTGGTTCAGATTAGAAGTTTCTTGCAGAGAATTCAAATCCCATTGTCTTCAAAATTTATATATTGAAGGATATGAGGACCATGGTAGGGTGCTCTGCACTAATGCTATGATTGTAGGCTATGCAGACTCATTATTTATTGAAAAGGATTTAGAAACTTTCAAGAAAATGAAATTGCTAGATTCTTTGCTGACATCTTCCCTTCTTGTGCTAAAATGAAAGATTTGGAACATGTTATTTACATCCATGAAAGCATGAAAGATTTGGAACATGTTATTTATAGTTGGAAATACTCTAGTAGACATGCATGCAAAATGTGGAGCCATGGATTTTTGCAAAATGTGGAATCCTAAAAAATGAACCTCAAATCTTTAGAAAATTTCCTCAAAGAGATGTCATCTCATGGAATGTAATGATTGCAGGATATGCATAAAATTGATTTTGCAAGGAAGCTCTCAAAATACTCAAATTATTGATGTGCTCTGGAAAATATTCTAACATTTTAAGCTTTGTTCATGCTCTAGATGCTGGCAACAATACATGTTTAGTGGATGAGGGTTGCATGAAGTAGTTGAAGTAGATGACCTTAGTGATTTAAGCCCTTTCTACTACCAACAAAACAAGTTGAGTTTGAGATATAATTATTTGGAGAGAATCGTGGTTGAGGACCTTGATATGGATGATCACGATATATTAGTGTAGACAATAGATTTGTAATTTTTTATTTTTGTTAAGTACCAAACCATCAAGCTATCAATATTTTCAAATTTCAATATGCAATATAATATGAAATATGTAGTGTGAAATCTAACTCTTTGACACAATGACATTTGTCGTTTGTGTATTTAATGTTAATGTTGAAATTTATCATTGTTCTTGTTTTGAAAGTTCAAAATCGTGGTATTTTCTATAATTTTTTTAAATTTTATTTAAAATAGATGTACTTGTCTCCTATTTTCAAAATTAGATGTACCAGTACCAGTACTAATATCTCATATCAGTACCAATATCGGTATCCTAGCAACCTTGGTTTAATGTTGTTTGCTTGAGATTTTAGTGACTTTTAAAGAGCTTGGTGTAAGTTTGACAAGGTTAGTACCACTCCGCATACTAGTTGTAACTTTCCTATAGGTCTTAATTGTTTCTGGTCATACCATTTAAGCCACAAGTTCCTAGAGTCTATCTCAAATTACTCTCTTCTATTTTACATTGAAATGCAGTTTTAGTAGGCCATACAATTTCAAGGGAAAGACTGAATTTTTTCTGAGTTGTACTATTCCAAGGAAAGCCATACCAGTGAGGATTGAGGTCTGTGAGCTGGGAAAGAAATGCTTCCATTTGGGGTCATTTCCACATTGTTTAGGTGCCTAGACCCTAGAAGTCTAGTTCATTTCTCTATTGGGTGGACTTGTGTGGTTATTGTGAGATATCTATAATATTGTACCAGCAACTTTTGACTCTATTTCAGACATGTCCATGTCATAGAAATGTCTACCAATTTGATATAAAATGTATTTGAGTGTGTTTGGGTGTGTTTAGTAGTATTTTGGAGTGCCTTATCAGTTGTTGTTTGAGTTTCAATTTTGGGTGTATTTCATTCATTTTAGGGACGTTGTATCAACATATAGAAGTGTTTACAATGCATTTGAATGTACATGAGACATGATTTGACATTTTGACAATAGTATAAGAATGTTTCCAGATCATTACCAACACCATGCATCATTCGTATAAGGTATTCATTGGTTGGTTACATGATTATTTTGTTTACCTATGCTATTTGGCCTTAATCTAGATATTGCAGCAGACTGCTTTTATAATTAGAACTTTATATTAGTGTAATAATAGCAATTTACTTCATCAATTATTGATTTGTAATGAATTTCACATCAATCTTGTAGACCCTAGATGGTAGTACCATGGTAGGCTATCTTTTTTATGCATTACAGATTGCAAGATTGGACAATTTACTACCAATCACCATAGCATATCATTCAGCCTATTTCTACATTGAACAAGCTAGCATTATTGACCATATTGATTTGAGTCAAGCATAGAATTATGTCAGTGGCTTGC
Organism: Thuja plicata; assembly: GCA_018584345.1. Taxonomy (NCBI): domain Eukaryota; kingdom Viridiplantae; phylum Streptophyta; class Pinopsida; order Cupressales; family Cupressaceae; genus Thuja; species Thuja plicata. The sequence continues at coordinate 2,485,981 of MU228456.1, read as the reverse complement.
ATTTCATTCACCTAGTTTGCCAAAGAGATGTAGATAGGCTGCCACTGTCACTTAGGTGTCATTTTATATAGTCTTCCAAAGAGGTATTGATTAGGATGGCTCTAACACCTACATGTTCTATCGATTGGCCACCAAATCATCTTGTAATTGCATTCGTTTAGAATAGCTGTGTGGTTGGAAGAAATATATGCTCTCACCTTGAGAACTTTGAGATCTAGGTGAATAGAAAATGTTCAAGATATTTCATGTACATATTTATATTGCTTATGGACATATGGACATTAATAAAATTTATTTCTTTGTCTCCATGATGCTTGAACAACCAACAAAATCTGGGCAAAGAAAAAAGTGAAACTTGTGTAGAGAATACTTTTAATAAATGGAATTAATTTGGAGTCTAAATGGAAAGTGTGACATGAGTAGGGAGAGATACATGTACATATGATCAAACTATGACAGGAGGAAAAGCTTGATCAAATTAAGACTTTCATCCCAATCCACTACCCATTGCAAACTATGATTAATTTACCCACACTAAAATATTGGGGGAGATGAATAGTTGGGAATATATATTTGTTTCCCATGAGTTGAAACTTATTCCAATGCATGTCTCAAGGCCTATTTGTCATGATCATCACCAATTTTATTCATTTGGAAAGGGACACTGATTTGCCCCAACATTGGAAATGTATTAGCAGTCATACTGCTTTCCCAGTAGAAATCACCAAAACTAAATTGAGATGTCTACACAAGAGCTATGATTCATCAATGATAATGTTCAATCTCAATTCCTGTAATTGGTTCTTCATCAAGCCATTTATTACTAAAACATAGTCCCATTAAACCTCTATTCTTTCTAATGCAGACACAATATCTATTTTGACTACTATGAGAGCACCCAAAGTTTTTGCTTCAATGGGAGTTGTATAACCTGGAAATAAAAGAATCCCCTTTAACAAATAAACTAGATGATGAGTGAAACATTATACCTAGTTCCACCTGCCCTGGATTACCTCTAATTTTCCCCATTGAAATTCTTTTTCTATCAATCACTTTTATCTTGTATTTAAGATGATAATTTCTTCATAAATATTTCCAGTTAGCTCATTAGTGGAAGAGTAGGCAAAATATCTTAGTATGTTATCCTAATTTCTAATTGTTAGGCATCTTGTTTTTATGAAATAGATATAAGAACATTTTCTTGTATCTCAATATGATATTTACAATATATTATTTCTTTCTACTATTATAAGATGAGTTATTTGTATCTTAGATAGTTGTCTTAGACATATGCTTTATGATTTATCCTACTATTTATGTATAGTTTGTTTTTATTTATTTCTCTTATATGATATAATCTGGAGAAATACTTCATAAATCCTAATCTTGTACCTTCAAACTATTTGAAACTTTGAACACAACTCTCATAAAAGAGTACTTCCTCTGTTTCAGGGATGGGATATGAGTGCACTTTATTTCTTAGGGAAGAATAGGATGTATGTGGTGTGGAATGAAAAAGTATTTCTCAAGCATTTGATGAAGGTGAATTGTTCTTTTGTTGAAAATTTTATTCCAAGGTGCTTTCAATGAGTGGTGACCCATAATGGTTCGAATTGGCATATAGCCACCACAAGTTTCTGTTTGGATCAGCCTTTCAAATGTTGTAGAATCTAATATAGTGTGTTATACAAAGTCTGACTTTAAGGGTAAGCATTCAAGTAAGATGTTTTTTTTGTTTTAGAATGTCAATTTATTAAGTTTTGATATAAGTGTGTTTCATTACACTTAAGATTTATTGAGAGGGAATGAAACTAAAGTATTTCTTGCAGTCTTTTTGCATCCACAAATTGCATAAGTACAATTAAAAAATAGAAATGTGGGGGAACCTGCACACCAAGAAAAATAAATTGCACTCACACTTGCATGGATTTGAGAAAGTATTTTCCTCGAAGATTTTTTGAAAAGCATATGTTAACATTGAAATGGAATAATTCACTAGAGATAGATTGATGCATATAGGTAACAAAAAGGGTGGCTTCTTACACAAGCCACTGTATTAACATATTGACAATGAACCTACTAAGAGCTTCTCATACATGATATCTACTAAGAGGATATGTTCCCCACATATTACATATATTATGTTGGGTAGTATTCAATTCTTTATTTAACATCACAAGAAAGATGAGTTTGGTAGAAAAATAACTCATTTACATTGGATACCATAATTATTGTGTTTAAATTTTAAGTAAATAGTGATGTTCTATACTTGAAGTTGTATTGAGTGGAAGAAGATGATGAACATTGTTTTTTTTATTGACTCCTTAGTTCTCCTTTGTGAAGCTTCGACCTTTATTAGACCATTCATTCCAAATTTAAATCTCCTAAGAATCAATACTGAAGCATTGGCTCATCAACTGTTTCACTTTTGTTAGGGTCATTCAAAAACTACATCACAATTTTCCTTATTTGTCATTACTGTCATTTACATGAAACTTTCCAATAGACATTAAATGTGCTTTAGGTTTTCCAGTTGCCAACCTTTTTTTTTCTTGAATGTTGTGGTTCAATGGTAGACATTGATGAGCTAGGCATCATTTCTCATAGGTTCGACTCACTGATACTGGGGAGAAAGCCAATATTTTTGGTACCAATTACCCAAATCTTGTTACAATATAAAAAACTCTTTTACATTTTTCAAGTGCCAGTGCTTTTCTGATATTATATCAATTCATATCAAATTAAATTCTAAATTTTTGAATATAAATCAGGTATGATTATCTAAGACTAATTTTCTGCTCATGGATAACCATTATCTTATATAGAATCTTTGTATAAGTTAGTTATATGGAGATCGAATGTGTAGTAAAGCACACAATTGCAGGACAAATAAACTCCTTTCAGTCTCAATATATTATTCATTAAGTTGAGGACCTGTGTATACTTGTGAGTGTGTTAATCAGTTATTGCTTTTTCCTTGTCCATAGTTGATATGAGCCATCTAAATTTCACACAATTAGTGGTATTTTCCTGGAAGCCTTCTGATGGTGAGAAAATTTGAAGCATAATCAGTAAGAACATGAACAACATTTCTCACCCCAAGTGATCAAATAGTTGGAAGATGACTAGACATTTTTGTTGTTTAGTGAAATAAATTTGAGTGGCATGGCACCCCTATCAGACAAGAGAAGGAAATCAAAATTTATTTTAGTTTTGAAACCACTTCTTGCATGGGATAGTGTCCTTTTTTTGGTTTAGAAAGATTGATGTTCAGTACATATTGCACATATATCTCAATCACACTGAGTCAAAATACTTCCTCTAAGAGCCTTAGAACTTGATGCTTTTACATACACCAAAATAGGTATTATGTAGAACATATCTTGCCAAGTTGGAGATCTTTTAGTATTCTCTCAAGAGGATTTTAGAGATATACCATCATACCCTTAAGATGAGAGGATCTATAAGAACTCTTACAGTAAAAAAGGAGTACTCGGTGAGTACTCATAGATTGCAAACTACAACTTTAAAAAGTTGAAAATACATATTTTATTTGTTCTTGACACATGTTGAGTTATTCTGACTAGAATTGTACCACTTTCCCTCTCTAGACAGTGTTGTAAATCTTGCAAATGTTTTTGTTTTTCACTGTAGTTTTTGATTACGGTAAAAGCAGGTTTTGAAGGGAACCCCGAAACCCTATAACAACAAAATAGAAGACAAGGCAAAAAAAGCCCCAAAAATGACAGAATAACCCAAAAGGGGGCTAACCAATAGAGGGTCAAAACCCAGATTTTGCAAAAACTACAATCAAAACATTAAACAGAATAACAGCTGGAAGGAAAACAGGGAATAAACCCGCCAGCACAAACATCAATACCACGAATTCAGAAAGTTTTCAGCTTCAACCAGCTGTGACCTCATAGTTGACACATTCTCTTTCAGCTTGAGAATGTCTGGATCTTCATTCCTATGCACCTTAGATCTTGTTCGAGTGCCCGGACCCGATTGCTGGGAAGTTACAGGGTGGTCAGCAGTTTCTTTGTTGTTTTCCACCCAACTACTCAGAGAAATCAGATTCTCGAGTGTTGCTCTCATACCTGTATTAACCAGTGTGAGTAAGTATTTGAGCATATCTTCATTCCCATTGACCTTCTTCTGGATGGGAGTCATTGCTTCTTCA
>MU228456.1:2436237-2479909 GCA_018584345.1 Thuja plicata | reverse complement strand
TTTAATAATAGATAAAATTCTACAGATTATATCCTCTATAGTCCAAGAAGGAGGACTAATTTCTTTAATATTATTGATAATGTTCAAAGAATCTCCTTCCAACCAAACTTTCTTATAACCCATTTCCTCCACCAGCATGACTGTATTCAAAGCAGCCAGAGCCTCAGCTCTATGGTTTGTTTGAAATCCCAGAGGAGTAGAAATTGCACCAAGAAAATTACCATAGCAATCTCTGACAATCCCACCTCCCCCAGAGACTCCCGGATTTCCCTTAGAAGCACCATCGAAATTGGCTTTAATCCAGCCAAAGGGAGGGGCAATCCACACATTGTTTTTCACTGTAGTTGCAGCACATTGCAAAGAGCTTTTAGAAAATGTTGTAGTTTGTTGTAGAACATTGTCGTGTCACTTCAAGATATGGTTAAATGTGGTTGCAAGGAAATGTTCGTGATGTCATATTTTAATGTGTGTATGTTGCTACAAGATGCTACAAGGTTTAGTCACAGTCATTGTAGGTGGTTGTAGGATAGCATTTGGGTGTCACTGCAAAAAGCAGGTTACTATTTTTTCCACCTTGCTTTTTGACACTCTGGGTGACCTTGTGTGATACTAAACCCCATTATAAGTATTATTTTGTCATAACCTTGTAGGTGGTTGTAGGAAATCATTTGGGTGTCACTGCAAAAAGTAGGTTACTATGATTTCCACCTTGCTCTTTGACACTCTGGGTGACCTTGTCTGAGACTAATCCTCATTATAAGTATTTTTATGTCATAACCTTGTGTGGCACTTGGACACCTGTGAGCACAAGGATAAGAGAACTTGAGAGCTTGATGATACCATTAGGTCAAGAGGAAAGCATTATCTCCCTCCTGATTCTTAAAGACAATTGTTGGAAACTTAGATTGAATTGTGAAGATGTATATGTTGAGACCATGAATGCTACTATGTTAAGACCTACTAAATCAACCTTGATATTGTATATGTTCCTTTCTATTTCAATGTATTGTAACAATTTATATAGAATGGTTACCAAAATAAATTTATAATAACTGAATTACTATTTTAAGCAGCTCATCTTCTGATTTTCAAATAAATAAAATTGTTCATCTGGAATAAGATTAATATCATTGATATCTTCTATGCTTTTACTGAAAATAGAGAAGTTGGTTTTGTCATCTTCAAGTATTCGATGTTGGATTTAATAAGATGAATTTATATGAATATAATATGCACAAACAAGAAATATTTATTATGCATATATTGCTGCAAACTAAGGACAACTTTTTGTAGGATGTCATTGATTGTTTCTAACTTCCAACAACAACTGTTGTAGGATATAGTGGAGTATTCCTATGACAAACTGTAGATTGTTGTAGAATAACATGGAGCTTCCTGCAACAGCTGTAGGAGGTTGTAGGATGACAAATATTATCTTCCCAACAACTGCAGGATGTTGTAGACTACTATGGAGTGATCTAGCAGTAGCTACAAGTGTTAGAATGAATTTAGAATAACTGAGAGGGGAGGGTTAAATCAATTATCCTCAGGTCTAGATGTAGCAAATAAAACTTTCTGTATTTCAGATCTACTCGGCAGTAGTAGCATATGTCAACAACATAATCATGCATTTTACTGTCTAATGTAATTATCTTGTAGAAACATAACAGTAAAACAAACCATAAGCATTCACACAAGTATTTAACATGGAAACCCAATATGGGAAAAACCACCAGTGACATGCTACCAAGTTTCACTCTTCTAAAGTGAGCTCTGTGAGGAGCCAACCCTATTAAAGGTTACAATAACACACTATTAGGTGTGACCTGATTAAATGATTTAATCACCCTATGACGAGTGGCCTTGTTAGAGGACTTAGAACATTCCACCTAAATGTCACCTTGTTAGAGGATTTATACAAATGACTGTTAGGTCAATCTTGTTAAAGGATTTTAACTGATACAATGGTTAGAAAGTAATCAACAGTTGTGATTTGATACATACAACTTACTTTTCAAATTCAAATCCAATTACAGCTCTAATGCTAACTTACTGGATGGCCTGCATTGTCATTTCAATCTTCTCATCTGCTTGGAAATCCGTCAAGCAATCACACATGCAACTCTCTGCTTCTGTATTCAGCCTTCTCTGCTAGGTCATGCCAAATAGTAAATAAACTATGCAATCATCTTGCATACACAATTACACTTCCACACAAAATGAATAACCCTCTAAGGTTATCATATACCTCTTTATCTAGGTCAGATAAATCTTTACCGCTTAATCAAGATCGTAGATCTTAAGTTAGGTCAGATCCAACAGATCATTCTATCATTTCATTACATTTACTTCTCCAAAGTAGTCTCTAATTAAATCTTGAAACCATGCATTAATTACAGTTACCCATACATTAAATGACATGGATCAATCTTTAATTAACATTTCATATCCCAATAAAATTAACTAAGTCGGCCAGAGATCTCAAATCTCATCATTAATCCAAATACTGTAAGTCGGCCAACATCACTATTTTCACTCAAAAATTTCACTAGTACTCAGCACTGAACAAACTTTCTCATCACAAACAACTTCGCTCGGCACAAACAACTTTGCTCAGCACAAGCCAAACTTGCTTGGCACAAAACAGCCAAAAAACTGTCTTTGAAAGATAAACAACTAATTACTTTTCCAGAGTGCAAACTGATCAAGTACCCTTTTATTTTCCTTAACTCAACCATTCACTTGGTCTTCTTGTTAAATCTTCTTCATCAACAATAGATATGGTACTAAAAAAGATAACAATAGTCTTACCAGTTAAGGTTTGACATCAATGGCAAAATAACAATTGCTTGCAATGTCACTTTCCAACAGCAAGTTGCTTGAGAACACTGTGAACTGTTCTTGCAATTGTTGTAGATTGTTGTAGGACACTATGGAGTGTATGCAAAACTACTACAAGTTATTGTAGGACATTTTGGGGTGTTTCAACAGCTTCTTCCAATTGTTGAAGGATGTTATGAAGCCTTCATGCAGCTGCTACATGTTTTTGTTAATAAATGTTGCATGTTGTTGTATAACTATCATCACCAACATTTCTTAACTGTGAAAGAATGTTTTAGTTGACATTAGGTGAGTCATGTTGTTGTTGCAAGATAGTGGTATGAGTTTGTAGTATCTTTCCATTGGGCTAAATCATGATTTTTTATGGACTAATGTGTTAATCTTCCCTAGAGATTTCTTGCTGAGATGTATTGTAGAGGCCAGGAAGATCCTCCCATTCTATTTAAGATGTCTCATGGATAGGGATTTCTTTTTTTTGGACCAATTCTATCTCTTGGTTATCTTGATCATTTTTATTCACCATGTAACTACAAAATACCTGCTACTTTGATGAGCCAACAACAATGAATTTCTTATGATGGGCAGTGAGGTCGATAATTGCATCTACCACGGCAGTAAGGACTCTTATGTTTTCTTATGTTTGGTTTTTGATTTCTTTTTAAAATAATTTGGTGGAGAGGATGAAAAGTAGAGTTTTAGTGCTTCACTTGAGAATTATATGGTGTTTTATTTTTCTTTCACTACTTGCTTATAACACCATATATTTTCTTCAAGTGTTTCAACTTTCAGGTGGGAAACTGTCCTTATGTTTGGCTTTCCATTTGTATTAAGAATCATAAAATTAAATTTCCATACTCTAGTTATCTTTAATATTTTTCCTCTTATTGCCTTAACAAATTTGATTATTTAGCAATCAATTTTGTTGATTCTTATCTAAATATGGACCCTTGATGATAGATCTCAATATATGCATTACTATTGTTTGATACTATTATTGATTGTGTAACTATTACAGATTGGAGAAATGAAGAAATTGGTTGAAGAATGGAAATTAAAATACATTGGAATTTCTAAAGCTTTTGCATCAACAATTTGAAGGGTGCATGTTCTTCATCCTATTACAAAATTTCAAATAGAATGGCCCTTGTGGACTAGGGATGTAGAGGAAGAAATCATTCCAACTTGGATGTATGTGGACTTTCAACATTAGAATTCTTCATTTTAAATTATCTTCTTTGAATGACTAACACTTCAATTTTAAAAAATCTTAATAGTTGGAAGAATAAACATCCTTTCTTAACATGCTTATGATATTTATTATTCTTCTTTTCATATCTAAACATCATTTCTTAACAAGCACTCTTTGTCTGCTAATCTCTATTTTGATCTTCCATAGATATATTTCACTGTGGTTTTATAGTAAGGCAATTCTTTTTGACATATTCTTCTCACCAACATCTACCTATTCAATCATTGTCATTAATTTTCTCCATACCACTATTTTTTTTTAAGCAAAAGTGGGTGAGCCACTAAATATATATATTAATAATAAAAGTTGGTTCAAGAGCTCATCTGGGAAAGAACTAGCAAGAAAACCAAGAATCCTTGCTTGGATAAAATACATTATTTATGTTCAATAACAAAATCCCCACCCTGCTACATTGATCATTCTTTCCATTCATTTTTTATATAAATCCTTCTGGCCAGCTCAGATCTTTGGTACTGTCGATCGGGTAACCCTACTAGCCAGGAACACTTGTCGTCGGTTGGACCATCGGTGTTGGTTCTTTGTAATGTCAGTGATAGATGTTGTTGTCATCGGTGTCGATTCTAGCCATTATCGGTGTCAGTTCTGGTTCTAGTCATTGTCGGTGTCGGTACTGGTCAGTGTCAACGTTGGATCTGGTCAATGTCGGTGTCAATTTTGGTCATCATCGGGCACCATTAACACCGATATCCCAATCCATGGTATCTGACCCATAGACAGCCCAAAAATAAATTTTATATCAACTCAATAAAATTTATCGCACTACAAAATTAGGCATGGTCGAATTACCAACTATAACAACGAGTATATATATTTGCAAAAATGTTCTTCACCAGCAGTTACTTGCTTTATTCTTGCATCACATCATCATCTGCAAGGTGATGTGATTGGTGCTCCACAACTGATGCCATTTCTCCTTCCACTATTGCAGCCGTATCCCACCCGCAATCTACCATAACCATCTGCTCGTGTGGAGTCATAAATCTTGGTCCCCAAACCGAAGAACATCCCACTGTTATAACAATGATTTATCTCTATTTTCCAACATTGATTCATTGCTATCCTTGACTCTATTTGAATATGTTTTTTCTATTATTTTTCATTACTTTTTGAAACCATAGTCACTTCTTAGTCATAGATCTATTCTCCATGAAAATACATTCCTTGTAATCTCCATGACATAGTAATAGTGGATGCATCTCTCTTTTAACATGGATATTTTATGTGCTCAAAGACTCTCTTCAGACAGTCTTTGATCTGAAAATAGTGCTTGCATCTTGTGGACATGAAGAGTGTCTTAAGACAGTGGGAGGCCTTTGAATTAATGAATGAGATCATTTAAATGACAAACCCTATCTCAATGAAGGAGGAAGCCAAAAATAGTGTATAGGCATCAAATTTTTCATTGATACAACTATTTTGTCTCAGTGCTATAATTCTTTGATTTATTTGTATTGTAGATGCGACATTTACAAGCCTACAAGTAAATCTAGCATAGTAGTATTTACTATTTTGTTAGACTCAATTTCCCTTTCACACTGCCCCCTCTTCTCCTAGTAGCAGGCATCATCCCGGAGGAATAGTAGCACATTATTTCCCATGAGGATGTGGAGGAATTACTTTTGATTATTGATCTTAATTCTATCTGATTGTAGACAAGTTGCACTGTTGTTGAGCAGTGAAAGAAAATTGTATATAGCACTGACATCTTTAGGTCTAAGCCATCCATGTAAGGTTTTTGGTTTTATATGATAATTATCAACAAATATTTTGGTCTCTCTACCATTTTCTTTTGGATTTGTGTCTTATAATTTGGTATTAGAGGTTGTTTTATTGAATGACATCTTTGTTTGATTAACATTTATGTTGAATAAAATTACAGGCACTGCTTTGCAAGTCTTGGGAAGCCATGGACTCCAAGATATTAGTAATATTCTTGTTGGAGTTGGTTTGTAGGCTCTAAGCTAGTGCACTGGCCTTGCTTCTTATGCAACTCTTCTTACCAGTAGGTTTTTGCATTTTTTTCATCTTAATGCTTAATTGTAGTTTGGGTGAAACATGGTTAATTTTTGTTGTGCAGCATCTTACCTATTCCTAACACAAAATATAGTTAAGTCAAGAGAGCTACTTGACATGCTTGAAAATTACCATCTGAGCAAATGTGTTGAAATTTCCAAATTTCCTTTGCAAAGGTTAGCTATTTTTTAGTTTTCTATCTTCATCCATTATCAAGTCCTTATAATATTTTATGGTACATTTATGTTTCTTAATATGTTTTTGGAACACATGAAACTGTTGGGAGCACATGCAAATTGAACATTTTGAAATTTTTTCTCTTGGAGGTGTCAGATTGAATATAATATCGTATTCCATGCTGCTATTTGAAAAAGGTAGATCTTCTAACTAATTTTAATTTCTTTAATAGCTACAATCAAACACATGAAGATACACATGTTTGGCAATAATAATGAATGGTACCTTGCAAGCAACATTCTATGCCTCTAGAATCATGTTTAGGGTTTAGGTGCTTTAGAGACTTGAAATTTTGAAGGGTATATTTACTCTTTAAAGGGTTCTAGCTCAGTGGAAGAGCACATTCTTTACAAGTAGGAGGTTGGTGGTTTAATTCCATCATTCCCTAACATGAATTAGTCAGATATATGTAGTAGTGAAATGATCAAATAAACTACCAAGTGACTAAATAAATGACCAAATAAACTACCAAATAAACTGCCAAATAAACAAATAAATAACCAAATAAACTACCAAATGACCAAATAAATGACCAAATAAACTACCAAATGAATAAATAAATGACCAAATAAATGACCAAATGACCAAATAAATGACTAAAATAGTTTAGTCATAAATTTGGTCGTGAGATAAATGATCGGCAATAAGCTACCTCTGATCACGTGACCAAATTTGGTCATTTATCTACAATTTTTGGTAGTTTATTTGGTCACATATTGTTGTTTTTGTACTAGTGAATCCAGTCAATCTTCCCCATTTCTTTGAGTGCATTGTTCATGGCATGCAAACAATATGGAGTCCTCCAAATATTTCTATAGGATGCCTCAACAAGCTTCCTTATAGCTTTGCACACATGTGTTGCATCTATCACTACTTGAACCATGTTTTGTGGCCCAACCTCCTCAATAGTCTCCCTAACAATGTGAAACTAAAAATCAGCATCTTTGTGATGCTCTGAACAATAAACTTCCCTCAAAAAGTATGGGCCCTTTGTGCATATAACCATGATATTGACGAGTGGACAATGGCTAATGTTTGTCTACCCATCCATAACTACATTGTTGTTATACACCAAATTTGCACCCTATTAAGAACTTGAGCCTAATTATTTGGTATAACATGGGAATCACTTCCAGGTTGTGGGACCTATGCTAACTGAAGTGAAACCTCTAGATTGTAGGTCGATTCCTCTTGGATAATCACATTTTTTTCTCTTTAAACATGAAAAGTAAACTTTGGAGGAAAAGGGGAAGAAGGAGAAATGAAAAGGAAATAAATAAAATTTTAACCTACAAGGTGATGCGTTGAAAGTGACATGAATCATAATATAATGACCAAGAACTAACATGAAATTCCCAAATTAAGACAAGTATAACTTCCTAGATAGGTTTGCAAAAGTGTTTCATAGAGAGATCAGAAATGAAAAGAGGTTATTCAAGGAAAGAGAATATTTCAAAAACAATAGCATATCCAAGGAGATAGACATAGACTATGACCTACAAACAAACATCCACTCTAGGAAATAGGCACATGAATGAGACAAAGACAACAAGGGATGAACAAAATCCACAAGATTATCCTTATCAAATCATCCACAATAGTGCCCAAAGATGCATAAAATAAAGAAAAACTTGGGATAAGTCACAACTTCTTCAATACTCAAGTAGTATATTATGCTTCAGAAAGAATCCCAAAATACATAAGAACCTGAGGGTAGAAAAAATATCACAGAAAGTCATACATAAGCCTTGGAAGACTGAGAATTACAGACACATGAAAAGTTTGAGGACAAAGAAAATGTCACAGAAAACTCCTACATATTCTAAACCTCCCTAAAAAAGAACAAAAAAAAAATTATATACAAGCTCCCCTAGCACACAGGCTTGGGAGTCATTCATCGATCAGATTAGGGAAAGTTAGGGTTACAAAAGATTTTCATAAATAATGAAGAAAACCATAAAATAGTCAAGTCTAGTCATCAATGCACTCAGGAAATATCTCAGATAGTTAGATTTAGTCATGAAGATGTGTCCCCTCACCATAAATTCAAGCAGAGAAGTTGGCAAACTTGTCTACCTTGTCTGAGACTTGAAATATCACACCACTGCCATGAAACCCTGAGATAAGATTTGAATATTTGAATTTAAACAATAATGGTCAAAGGTGGTGTGGAGGTCTGTATCAACAGCTCAAAATAAGACTTGGTTTCCTATTTAAAATGTAGTCATAGATCTCTATCTTTATCTTTATTCTAGCTTCAAACTCAAATCTGATTCAGACACCTGGCACCCTATCGCATTACCTTGAACAATAACTTCCTTCATCTTTTCCTTTGAGGCATAATGTTGACCATCAGATATTCTTTACTTTTTGTGTCTTTACTTTATCTTTTCAACCCGGGACCCATGATGTCATCTATGTCAGATGTCATCATGGCGCAATGCCTTAGAAACTAGATGTCAATCAACTTTTCTTTAAGTCTATACATTGTTCGTCTGATCAAATAAGACTTGATCATTCTTTACTTTACCTTCTGACCTTATTCTTAACTCATCTTTAACCTCGGTTACCTAAAATCCTTTGTATCTCCAAGTTGTTAGATACTAGCTTTAACTCTGAGTTTATCGCGAGATTAAGTGACAGCCACAAGATCCAACCCTGATCAACTTTGTATCAATGGCTTGTGCTGAATCTCAAGACGCATTAGATAACTTTGAATTATCTAGAAATCTACCACCAACTGTAGATCCTTTCTTTGAGCAATGTCCATGATCTATATCCTTGAAAAATCAACTTTAACCTTGAGCTACCCATGCTTGAATATGGTCAAATGTGGAGATCTAGAGATAAAGCAATTATCAAGTCGCTAAACAAATTCACTAACCCTAGTCAGATCTATAGAATTGGCATAGACCATAGGATCAAAACTACATCGAGAACCCTTGCTTGATCTTAGAATAAAATGTCTTGACTCGAGTCTATTTGGAGATTCCATGACAAAGAGAAAGAACTGAACTTGAATTTAACTCTGATTAAATCTGGAGATCCAGCAACAAGCCTATCTCATGATCTCTGATTGAATTGGATAACTTTGGTTTGATCATGAAATTTGATGACCACCGTAGGATTAGAACTTGATTGAATACTTGCACTAAATCTCCAAATAGAAATGTTGACCTTGACTTTTTCTATAAACTCAGTAACAACCATTGATCTTGATCTCGATCAATGGCCTGCACGTAATCTCATAAGACTTTCATTAACTCTGGTTCTATTTGGAGATCACGTGACAAGCTTACCTCTAAAATCTCTCAATAAATATAACTTGACTTGGCTCGACCACAAGTTCCATTACAAGATCTGGTATCATCCACATGATCAGAACAAGATCAACGACCATTCTTAATCTCTAGATCTTCTATGACTTGTCTAAAACATTGTGAGATCCAACACCAACCCTCCAATCAAAACATGAATAGAACCCGATCAACGACCTATGCTTGATCTCCAAACAAGGTAGAATATTTCATCATGATTGAGAGATTAGGAGACAAGGAAAGATGATAAAAAGAACATGACTTAAAAGATACTTAAGTTACTCAGAAAAGTAACTTGAAAATAGAACAAGTCATGAAAGATTTAAGGCTTAACAAGACATGAGAAAAGGTTAAGACCAGACCCAGAAACATGTAGAGGGAAAGATGAAGGCCAAGAATCACATGACTTGTGATCAACCACAACATTCTTCAATATGCCTTATGTCATTTATTAAGCTTGCATAGCTTGAATCTTTGCCGCATGTAAGATATCTCCAAAACACAGAGACTCACTCTATCAAGCATCACTGTTACAAACCAGAAACCATCTTTAACTAAAACATCTGTAACATATCAAATATGCAACACCAAGCCAAGTGACCTTAGAAATAAGGTCAACACACATTCATCTTCATATCTTTATCTTTGCTCGTGTTGATACATCTATTCAATGCAACCAAAATTGGACAGAAATGGGAAATTGGCCAGGAACCATGATAGAAACTTTACAAGCTAGGCTCTACCCTTGTGGGAGCCTCATTTTTCCCCACTTGTAGCCAAATTTTGACAAGATGGGAAATTTGGGTAACATTTTTGGCAAATCCTATTGAATGTCAGCCTGCTAGACATATATAACCAGTGGCCTTATGACATTCCATTGTGCAAGAAGTCTTCATTAAGCACAAAAATACATCTCTAAGAAGCAGGGGGATTGAAACTAGGAGGAGGAACAACGAACCAAAATAGGAAAGAAACTATATACAAGAAGAAACAAACAAACTGTGCCCAAGCACTTGAAGGAAAATAGGGAAACTAACCTAATCTAAACTAACCATTACAAAAAACTGGTCAAACAAAACCATTCACCGGATGGTTAAAATAGCTACCCTTCCTCATTAATATATTTTGTATCAAATGCATAAGGACAGCTAACAAGACATGGGGCACATAAAAGTATGTCATAAAATTTATAAGTACCTCTTGAAAAATGGGGTCAATCTCACTCACCTCAAATAGATCATATGAGGATGTTTCACTAAACTCCTCTTGGGCCAAGTATCAGATGGGGCGGCCTCTTGAGATGACATACTTGGAGCTTTCTTTTTCATTTTCTGAATCCCCATGGTTTCCTTGCATTATGAATAGTCATTTCAACTCCTCTTCCATGGTCAGGAGACTATCATCATCAATAGAAGAAGTAGAGAGCTCTTCATAATTGTCAATCCCCTGAAGGTATGGAATTGGTTCCAACTCATGTTCATCTATAAAATCTTTAGGAAGAGAGCAATCCAAGAATATGCCTCTTTCAAAAGGCACATAGCTTTGAACCTTTTCCCCAGGGGACAAAGATTCCTCACATAATTTGTCACAAAAACCTTCTATGATTTTGAAAAAATAATTTTCTTCAAGTTTTTTTTCTATGCTCTTTCGTGGGGAAATCTCTTCCATAACTGCAGGCTCATGAATTAGCATATCATCATGATCAATTCCCTCCAACTCCTGCAAAATTGTAGAAGTGTTCATGACTCTATCTTTCTCATCCTACTCAGCAAAACTAGGCAGCTCATCAAACAAAAGCATAGCATGTTCATCTTGATCACCTCCTTGTCGATGGTGGTCTCTCTGTCCTAATTGACTTTTAGCCATAGGTAATGGCATGTCTTCTTCTTCTTCAACAAAAAGGGGAAGCTCATTAAACAAATTGACTAAGAGCTCAGGTTGAACATCAATCTCCATTTCTTCATCATAGGAAGGATCATCCAGTAAAAGTATGTGCTCTGATGTTTGACTAGTATCCTTGAAAAGACTTGGAATCCAATAGCCAGGAGGTGGATTCCATGAAAGTTTCCATGGCAGCTCAGTATCTTGAGGGACCTAAGGGGTCTCTTGGGATAAACAATTTTCTTGAAAGGACCGTACTTGAAGAGTGGTGGATTATAACTCCTTAGATATATTTTTTTGCAAAGGGTGATGATGCTTGAAGATTGGGATTTCAAATCTAGAGTGTTTAGAGGTAGTCTTAGGGGGAAAACTCTTTTTAAATCTTGGAAAATTAAAGACCCTATCATTTTGGTGTTTCTCACTTGCAACCGGTTTTGTCTTAATATAATCCTTAGGTTGTTGTTGACCACAACAAGGCTACAATTGTTCTATAACAGGTTCATGTGTTAGAAGGATGTCACTAAAACTTGGAAATGAATTCTCTATAGGTTCTTCATTTGTAGGCTCTTGGAACATGGGAGTACTCCATCTTGGAATTCTAACCTTATGAGGTTTAGGAGACTCACCTTTCCCAAAAGGCTTGAAGCTTAGAACCTTACACTCAAGAGCCTTTTGTTCAAAAATTTGTGATCTCAGCTCTATTTCCTGACATAAATTTGGCGATCAAGCTTCTCTTCCCATTGGTTCCTTTGTTTCTCATCACCTAGAGTGTCTACCACCTGGTTAGAAACTAACTACTGCTCATAACTTTGAGCTTCCATGTACTGTTTCCCCTTGATTCCAGACAACTGCTTAATCAAGTCAAGCAACATATTTTTCATCCTTTCACACTCCTCCTTCATTCCAAAAATGTCCGAGCTCTGAGGCTGATTGGAAATATCTTTATGTTGATTAGGCATGAAATAATGTCCTTGGAACTAGTTATAATTCTAAGTATGTTTCCAATTAGGCTAAGAAGGGAGGTGAGTGGTAAGCATGATGAACTTGCTTCTCTTGAATCTCTTGTTTTTTTATTTTGTGCTCATGATGCTTCCCATTAGAGAGCATGCTCATAAGCTTGTGCAGGGGTATATTGATTAGGGGCATATTGAACATATTGACATCCTTCTATGTTATGGTATCTTGGACTAAAAAATACCTTTGGGTGATTTTCATATGGCTTCTTATTATCCCATTGAGCATTATTTTCATGATATGATGGTGAGTAACCTAATTATCCATAATAACTTGACATCACTACTCATACAATTAGTTGGAGTTTTGAATATAAAAGATTTGAAATATACCATCACTTGATCTTTTGAAACCAATAGACCTTTCTAGAGCCACCAAATATGAAATAAAATGACCACTTCTAGATCTATATTATGTTGTCAGCATATTAGAGATAACATAGCCTTGAAAATAAAATTCTTTTGTGGTCCCACCAGGCATGCCAGAACTATTATACACCAAATTTGCACCCTATTAAGTGCTTGAGCCTAATGATCTGGTATAAAATTGGAATCACTTCTAGGTTGTGGGACCTATGCTAACTGAAGTGAAACCTCTGGATTCTAGGTCAGTTCCTCTTAGATAATCACCTTTTTTTTCTCTTTAAACATGAAAAGTAAACTTGGAAGGAAAAGCGGAAGAAGGAGAACTTAAAAGGAAATAAAAAAAATTTAACCTATAAGGTGATGCACTGAAAGTGACATGAATCACAATATAATGACCAATAACTAGCATGAAATTCTTGAATTAAGACAAGTATAACTTTCTAGATAGGTTTACAAAAAGTGTATCATAGAGAGGTCCAAAATGAAAAGAGGTTATTCAAGGAAAGAGAAGATTTCACAAACAATAGCATATCCAAGGAGATAGACATAGAATATGACCTACAAACAAACATCCACTCTAGCAAATAGGCACAGGAATGAAACAAACATGACAAGGGGTGAACAAAATCCACAAGATTATCCTTATCAAATCATCCACAATAGTACACAAAGATGCAGAAAAGAAAGAAAAACTTGGGATAACTCACAACTTCTTCAATACTCGGCTAGTATATTATTCTTCAGAAATAATACCAAAACACATGAGAACCTGAGGGTAGGAAAATAACCATAGAAAGTCATGCATAAGCCTTGGAAGACCTATAATTACAGACACATGAAAAGTTTGAGGACAGAGAAAATGTCACAAAAAACTCTTACATATTCCAAACCTCCCTAAAAAAGAACAAAAAACAACTTATATACAAGCTCCCCCAGCACACAAGCTTTGGATTCAATCCATTGATTAGATTAGGGAAAGTTAGGGTTACAATAGATTTTCATAAACAATGTTGAAAACCCTAAAATAGTCAAGCACGATCATCAATACACTCGAGAAATATCTTAGATGATCATATTTAGTCATGAAGATATGTCCCATCACTATAAATTTGAGCAAAGCAGTCGGTAGATGCATCTACCCTATCTGAGACTTGAAAGACCACACCACCACCATGAAACCCTAAGATAAGATTTGAATATTTTGAATTTAAACAATAATGGTCATAGGTGGTGCAGAGGTCTGTATCAACAGCTTGAAATAAGACTTGGTTTCATATTAAAACATAGTCGTAGATCTCTATCTTTATCTTTATTCTATCTTCAAACTCAGATCTGATTCAAACATGTGGAACTCTATTGCATTTCCTTGAATGATAACTTCCTTCATCTTCCCCTTTGAGGCATAGTGCTAACCATTAGATCTTCTTTACCTGCTATGTCTTTAATTTATCTTTTCAACCCGAGACCCATGACTTCATCCATGCCATATGTCATCACGGTGTAGTGCCTTAGATACTAAATTTCGATCAACATTGCTTTAAGACTATGCATTGTCTATCTAATCAAATAAGACTTGATCAGTCATTAATTTACCTTCTGACCTTAGCCTTAACTCATCTTTAACCTTGGGTACCTAAAATCCTTTGTATCTCCAAGTCGTTAGATACTAGCTTTAACTCTAAGTTTATCATGAGATTAAGTGACAGCCACAAGATCCAACCCTGATCAACTCTGTATCAGTAACTTGCACTTAATATCGAGATGCATTGGTTGAATTTGACTTATCTAGAGATCTAGCACCAATCGTAGATCTTTTCTTTGAGCAATGGCCATGATCTCTATCCTTGCAAACCTGACTTTAACCTTGAGCTACCTGTGATTGACTATGGTCAAATTTGGAAATAAAGAAATCATCGAGTCACTGATTGAATTCACTAACCCTAGTCAGATATGGAGAATTGGTGCAAACCATAGCATCAAAACTGCATCGACGACCCTTGCTTGATCTTGAAATAAAATGTCTTAACCCGAGTCTATTTGGAGATTCAGTAACAAAGAAAAAGAACTCAACTATACTTTAACTCTGATTAAATCTAGAGATCTAGTGACAAGGCTATCTCGTGATCTCTGAATGAATTGGATAACTCTGGTTTGATTACGAGATTTGGTGACCACCATAGGATTAGAACTTTATTAACATCTTGCACTGAATCTCTGAACAGAAATGCTAACCTTGACATTTTCTAGTGACTCAGCGCCAACCACTAATCTTGATCTCGATCAACAACCCATGCATAATCTCATCAGAATTTCCTTAACTCTGGTTCTATTTGGAGATCATGCGACAAGCTTACCTCTGAATCATTGAATAAACCCAACTTGACTTGGCTTGACGATAGGTTCCATTATGATATTTGGTGCCATCCACACAATCAGAACAAGATCAACGACCGTACTTAATCTCTAGATCTTCCATGACTTGTTCAAAACATTGTGAGATCCAACGCCAACCATCTGATCAAAACATGAACAAAACCTGGTCAACGGTCTACGCTTGATCTCCAAACAAGGAAGAATATTCTATCATGATTACAAGATTAGGAGACAAGCCAAGATGATAAAAAGAACATGACTTAAAAGATAATTAAGTTACTCTGAAAAGTAACTTGAAAATAGAACAAGTCATGAAATATTTAGGGCTTAACAAGACATGAGCGAAGGTTAAGACCAGACCCACAAAAATGCTAAGAGAAAGATGAAGGCCAGAAATCACATGACTTGTGATCAACCACACACATTCTTCA
The DNA here is from genome assembly GCA_018584345.1 of Thuja plicata. Classification (NCBI taxonomy): domain Eukaryota; kingdom Viridiplantae; phylum Streptophyta; class Pinopsida; order Cupressales; family Cupressaceae; genus Thuja; species Thuja plicata. The sequence continues at coordinate 2,464,167 of MU228456.1, read as the reverse complement.
ATATGCCTTCTATCATTTATTAATCTCACACAGCTTGAATCTTTTTTTCCTATAAGATATCTCCAAAATATAGAGACTTTCTCTGTCAAGCATCACTGTTCCAGACTAGAAACCATCTTTCGCTAAAACATCTGTAACATATCGAATATGCAATACCAAGCCAAGAGACCTTAGGAATAAGTTCAACACACATCCATCTTCATATATTTATCTTCTCTTGTGCTTATTCATCTATTCAGTGTAACCAAAATTGAACAAAAATGGAAAATTGGCCAGGAACCATGACAAAAACCTTACAAGTTGGCCTCTACCCTTGTGGGAACCTCATTTTTCCCCACTTGTAGCCAAATTTTGATAGGATGGGAAATTTGGGTAAGAGTTACATCAAGGTGTCATCTTTATCTTTCAGAGCATCTATTGCAACCTTCTTAGCTTCATCTGCAACTTTCCTTTCTTCTAACTCTTCACCCATTGTCATTGAGAAGTTTTCCAACTCCCTTTGTATGTTCTTCTTTTCTTGCTTCAGCTTGTCCAATACCTTATGCATGTCCTTATTGTCCTTAGGTAGTTTTCCATTCTCCAAGGACACAACTTTTACCTCAGATTCATCAGACCAATCTTCTTAGATATGTTTTTAATAAGATCTTGACTATCTCTCACTTGTTCAACCAATTCTTATTTCTTATCCCTAGAGATCTTCAAATAGTATTTAAGTTTCTCAATCATATCCTCAACCTCTGTAATTTGTCTTCTATAAAAATCCATCTCTTCCTTAAGGATCTCAACCAAGCTATTAGGCTTCTTCAAGGGAACTAGGCTCTAATACCAATTGTTAGAATGTAGAATCACTAAGAGGGGGAGTGAATTAGTGTAAATAGGAAATGTACTAATGCAACCAATAATTGTATAATGCGTTTAACCAACTTGTAAGCAATAAAACATGCAAGAGTAACTATGCAATAGAATTAAAACAATTCAAAGATCCAAAAAGCATAACTCATAACACAACTAGTTTATCCTAGAAACCATTGTAAGAGGGAGAAAACCATAGTGGGGATGACACCCACAAATCTCTTCACTAGAGTAAAAATATTTTCCCTGATAGGAGCTTACAATACCCTGTTAGGGGCTCACCTGATTATAAGTGACTAGTTCCTTGTTAGAAGTACAATTAGACCTGTTAGGATCTACCTTGCTAGAGGATTTAGAACTTTTTAATCAGAAGTCACCCTATTAAATTATTTATACAAGAGACCTCTTAAATTCCATGATGTTAAGGGATTTAACCTGCTAACCTATTAGAGTTATCCTTGAGCAATGACCTCAAATGAATGATTTGGGAATTTCACTGCTTTCCTGTCAGATCCAATCTAATATCTGAACTCTTATCTCACTACTCTACCTCACCAATAACATGATCTTCAACCCTAAATCACATGATTTAGTTTTCCTTTATATTTTTTTTCTTAAGTCGACCCAGCACATTGACCAACCACATGAAAATTTGTGCCAAATAAACCTATCATATTGACCCAAAATGTAATACACATATTTATTACAAAATACCAACAATTACTTAACCGCCTTGACCATCTGATTAACATGTACCAATCGGTAACTAGACCAGTTCGTACTAAACACAACACCAAAATACTAATTTTCCCAAAATGTTGAGTTGATTATTGTGGTCGTAAATCTAAACTTGTTTAACCATAGCAATTCTCCAATAACAACTGCACCTGATCCCAATGTGCTTGCAAACATGATCACTACTCAAAACACTTTCTGTTATTTTCATCCTATTAACTGGTCAGAACACTTAGCATAAATTGCTTCACCTATTCATCATGTCGATTGGTATCTGCAACCTATTCATCAAATCTAGTAGAGTTGTGGAGCTTCCATCAATGAAAAACTTAAACTCTTCATCTCAACTCTAAAATCTATCATAATTCCAACAATCTCCCCCTTTCACATTGATGGCTAGACATAATGAAAAATTATGTCTCTCTTAAAAAAATCTTCACAATGATCCAAAAACATATACAGACCTATAACCATCTGTTATACACTTATATTGATCATTCCCTCAACTTTATTTATACCATACCAATCACTCCCCCTTTGATAGCAATTCAAAGGTACAAAACTAAACTTCAAAATGAAAATAGCTTAACGATCACAACCTCTCAAAAACCTCTCTATAAGTTTCTATGGTTGTAGCCAAGGAACTCTCTCATGACTTCACTAAATGTTCCATGGCTTGGATCTATCCATGTAGAATAGAAGCTAACTCCTCCATAGCTTCAAGAGTGCTCATATCAGGTTACCCAAGTGTTACCTCTACATTTTTAACATTCTATTTTATAACATCAATTATTGTAATTAGATAGGTTTACAACTCCAGTAATGTAGTGATCCTTTAGTCTTGTTCTCCTTGCAATGTTTTCAGATTGTGATTTATCACCTTCACTTATGATCCAAAGGTTGTAGCTAAATATGCAATAGGATCAAAAGTAGTTATTAAATTCTTAAGATCCTATTGAGCTTCATTCCTCTTAAGAAAGAAATATTGTGTAAACAATGAAAATTCATAAACTTTGGCTAATACTTGTCCAACTTCCTTCAAATTTTCCTTTATCTAATTTACTAGAACTGTAATTTTTCCTTCGTCTGATGCAATGGTTTCCATCAACTTATCACTCCTGATCTTTTTCTCATAATCCAATTTATCCCTATTCGTAGAAGATTCCTCCAAGCTTGTAAATTTTTTAGTGATAGCACTAACCAAAATATCTATTTGTTCAATTGTAGGAGTATTTGGATCATATTCAACTTTAGGTAAAATATTTGGCAGAATATCTTAAGATAACTATAGTACTTGAGCTTGTTTCTTTTCACTTCTTAGCTTGTCCCTTTTAGCTTTCAACTTTAGTATGTCTGATATTCTCATTAATTCACTAGGACTCATTTTGGTAACATCAATAGGTCCTTGTATGACCTCAAAATCCTCATCTCTAAGTTCATCCTTAGTTTCTTCCTCAAAAACATCAATAATACTTATCTTCAATTGTAACTTGAACTCTCACCTCGACTCAATTTCCTTTTCACTAAGTGTTATTCTACATCAACTTTATATTTCTTTTAAACATCACCAATTTTTCCAACTATATTAGTTGAAACATGTATCACCACCTCTACACCTTTATCCTTTTGTGCTTCATCTTGACCTTGCACATCTGCAATTGTTCAGTTGGATCTTGTTTTGGTTTATTAGAAGGTAAATTACCTATAGTGCCTTTTGTTGGTAATATTTCATGTTCTTGAGTCAGTGTTGTAAATTTTTGAAATTTCCTATCTTGCTTGTGCTCAAAGGGTTTAAAATCATGGTTGAAATTGTTCTCATGCCTCTGCAGATATTGTTTAAGCCCTTAACCTAGCTAAAATTCCCAAAAACCCTTGTCTCATCCTTCAAAGTATGAATTTTGTGTTAGGATTAGGATCACTGAGAGGGGGGGGTGAATCAGTGATCTATTAATTATTACTCTTTCTGATTATCTTGAATCTTAACTTTAATGCTTAATTATTGAACTAAATATCAATGCAAGTAAGATAAACATACACAACTCATAACACCAAATATGATTACGGGGAAACCTAATGTAGGTGAAAACCCCGATGGGAATTAGTACCCACAAATATTTTGTACTAGTGTCTTATGATCCTTGTTAGAAGATCCTTAACCATGTTAGGAGTTGTCTTTACAATGTATGAAGTACAGTGACCTTGTTAAGGGTTGGACCCTATTAGGATTCTTTTACAATAACCCTGTTAGGGGTGGTGGACTTACTGTCTAAGATCTCGCTACTCAAATGGTGAAGTCTACAACCTTCTTGATCTTTCATACACACTGTATCTGCAAGGTGAACTACTGTTGTGACATTGCTTGTCTGATCAGTTCCTTTTGTGCATTGATGCTTTAACCTCTTGTAAAGAACTACAAAAATATTATCTTCACTCTGAAAGATTCTACTCCAATATCTATATTATCAACATATGACAGATATAGCTTTGTTGCTTTAACACTCTGCTCTACTTTTCTTATCTCTGGCTTTCTCAACTTTTTCGATCACAAATGACCTTCTATAAGTACTTCCTCAAAGGACACAAACATGTCAAATTTAGGAAACCTTTTACCATCTATCTTGATCAAGTAACTAAGCATGAAACCCTTCATTAAGTCGGTGTAACATCAGTTACAACTGCTTTACTCAAACCGAACAGACGCGTCTCTTCACACAGTCTGTTCCACCTAATTAGTTCTAAGTTCTTTCTCTGGATGAATAAAGTCATGTGATTTTAACCACACATTTTTAGATCACTAAAAATCACTAATCCAAAGGTGCAAGTCTTGAGGATAGGTGCAACTTCTGTACCAAAATAATCTCTGTCGGCTCTTTCCATAATCTTTGTCATGTTCTGGCATTCACTAGTTGCACCTCTTCAACTGGTTGTATCTTCTTCATACTTTCAGATCTGATCAGGCTTTCTTTGACTTAGCATGTAAACATACTCATAAACTTATCTTCCAAGGCACATAGCATTTGAATAACAAATGAACACTCGCTAATCAAAACTATAACAGTTTGTTCCTTGCTCTGTCTTGTTCTTCCCTTTACTGTCTCAGTCACTTCATCTTACTGTAACTTCTTCATACTTGCAGATCTGATCATGCTCTCTTATAATTATCATGAATACATACTTACAAGCTTATATTCAAAGGATCATGTCCTAACTCGGTCGTATGCATGTGCATTGATGCTCTGTTCTTCTGGTACTCTGCTAACTGTCCAGTCTTCAGTACGTAGCCAATTTTTGATCTTCTGATAATGTGTGCTGACTCCAAAACTTCATAGGACTTTGTTACCATAATGAAAACACTAAATAGAGTCATATACTCTAGTATAGTCAACTTTCCAAAAAACTCCCCCTTTGTCATTACTGGCAATGAAGGAATATGGCAAAGTTACTATCTATACTCTTATACAAAAACTCTCTATCTTATATCTCCCTCTTAGACTCCATATTATTCATACTCTACTCCCCATTTGAAATTAATGAAAAAGGTGCTCAAAACACTTATATGTACTTACTCAGCATACACATCTGGATATGCAATCTACAACTTTTGGATCTCTTTCTCCCAAAATGCAGTAATCTGTAGATGGACGCATAATGCATATTGTAGCTTCTCCATATTCTCCAAGTCTGTGCTAGGACCTTGATCATATGATAGATTCCATATTCTATACATTATTTTACTCCCCCTTTGATATTATCTTCTCTATCTTTTGCTGCAAACTCTTTCAAGGATGTTTGACCAGCCTTGAGTGAACTAAGATCAAGTGTAAATTTTCTAACCAATTCACTGAGCCTCTTCTTCATATACTTCTCTTCTACAATATATGATCTATTTTTCATGACTCCTTCAGATTATATACTCCCCCTTACTTATTTACTCCCCATGATTCTAATTCTTTTATGGGTATCAAACTTGACAACAATGATGATGAATTGTCCATCACTTCAGTCTTCTCTTTTTTTGCTTCCTTTTCTATGATATCTTAAATCAATAGATCTTCTTTCTGATATAAATACTTTTCAAAAATGTTTCTTCAAACTTTTCTAGATCAATATATATTTTTTCCATTGATACTTAAAAATTATCAACCATGAATGTATCCTCCATGTCATTGGCCATGGGTGCAGAATCTGAAGGACTTGTCATAATAGTTTTATCTGCTTCTTCACATGATATTTAAAATTGTATCTTCAATCAATTATGCTCTTACGTGAATACTCTTTTGTTGTATTCACACTTAGATGATCAATAATAAGTATGCGCTTCCAAGAATAACATCAGGTCAGCTCCAAAAAAAAAATCTCCAACGGTTATACTGATACTCTCACATAGAACACTGCTCAACAAGATTTTGACCAATTTTGCTTCATGAAATTTATGCGCTGAAGCATACTGATAAATCACTTCTGAGATGTTTCAAAGAGTTTCTTGATATCAATCTCTGCTAAAGAATGTAATTGTGACACTTTTCTGCTCGACTGCAAGTGCTCATTTTATTATCCAACCTCTTACTCGATTTCTAAGTAAGTTTTTAACTAATTTCTGAAATGACGTGTCTGTGCTTGGGCTTCATTTCAAACTCGAATTACTTTGCTTAACAAATAATGATTATCAATCTCCTTTATTTTCTGATGAGAACAACTATAATGCATTAATAATACAACTACTAGGGCTTCTATGATCTCCAATCATTTATTTTGACCGCAAGTGAGGACTTGGTGATTGCAAAGTAGATTTCTGCCATTAATACTTGTTGCGTAGACACAGGAAGCAACTGTAACTTTCATTCTTGTTCCTGATAAAAATTTAGATTGTGTGCTCTTCCATATAGCACCATAATGTCACAAAACAATTTTAATCCAAGGCATATACTCAGATGGTGAGTATACCAGTCGCGCAAGGGTCTAGAGCTAATCAAGCTCCCCCTATGACCATGAGGGTCATCTAACCAGAAATAGGAGATGCATCTATAGCAGATGCATCTACTATACTGTTAACATTGTTATCCTTCTTTACTTCTACCAGATCTTTCTCATTTCTTCTATAGTGTTCACAAATTTTATTTCTCCTGCCTCATCCCATAATGAATCTTCTGAATTTTTAGGGCTTTCATGTTTCTGTGCTCTAGATCTGCAATGCTTAGAGATGTGTCTAGCTTTTTCATATGAGTGACAAATGATAGGAGGTCTGATGTTATTAATCATCATGATGCACTGCTTGGCTATGTGTCCATTTTAATTACATATCTAACATGTAATGTTCTAAGGGCTTCTAACATTTTGTTGAGGATAACTTCTTTGTCTTTGTTGATTCTGATTTCTTTGATTATTCTAATTCTTTTTCTTCTGAATTGTTTTACAATTCATAGCTCTATGACCAAATTTATTACATGAATAATAGTAACCATTGAAGGGTCTTATCTCTTTACAATTCCTTACAATATGTTCATTCTTGTTACAGGCATAACAAGTACAGTCAACTAGCTTGCATTCATCCTTAGGTGGTTCAACATTGTCTTTAGTCTAATTTCCAATCTCCTTAGTATCTATGATGTCCTTTGGTGCTTTCATTATTTCTCGCATGGCATCAATCTGAATTTGTGCTTCATTGTATCCTATACCACTGGTATCTCCTTTAACCTTTTGAGCATACAATTGTGATTCTATCAGATCATTTCTTGTGTGTAGCTTGTCAATATGATTCTTTTCTACAATCGATTCAGATTCCATCTTTTATTTTCTATTTCTTAGCTCTAAGATTTCCATGTTTGCTTGTCTCAGTTCTTCATCTAACTGCTTGTTTACTTTGACTTGATCATCATAGGTATCTTGATTTTTACATAGATTTTCATCTAATTCTTCAATCTGATCCTTCAGACACAAATTTTCTTCATTCAACTTTTTGGCTACTTCTCCCAAATCATTTGAAGAACAATTCCTTAATTCTTTTTTCAGTTTCTTGATAAGTATTTGCATGCCATTAACTTTTAGTTTAAGATCTTCATTTTCTTTTTCAGATGTGTCAAGTTCTTTAAGGGATGCTTCAAGATTATTTTTTAGGTGTTTCATTTCTTCCTTTTCCATGATCTCCTCAAGTGGTTAAAATTATTTGCTAAGGACCAGGGCTCTGATACCAATTGTTAGGATTAGGATCACTGAAAGGGGGGGTGAATCAGTGATCTATCAGTTAATACTTTTTTTGATTATCTTGAATCTTAACTTTAATGCTTAAGTACTGATCTGAATATCAATGCAAGTAAGATAAACATACACAACTCATAACACCAAATATGATTATAGGGAAACCTAATGTAGGTGAAAACCCTGGTGGGAATTAGTACCCACAAATATTTTGTACTAGTGTCTTATGATCCTTGTTAGAAGATCCTTAACCCTGTTAGGAGTTGTCTTTACAATGTATGAAGTATAGTGACCTTGTTAAGGGTTAGACCCTATTAGGAGTCCTTTACAATAACCCTATTAGGGGTGGTGGAATCACTATCCAAGAGATCACTACTCAAATGGTGAAGACTATAACCTTTTAGATCTTTGATACACACTGTATCTGCAAGGTGAGCTGCTGTTGTGACACTGCTTGTTTGATCAGTTCCTTTTGTGTGTTAATGCTTTAACCTCTTGTAAAGCACTACAACAATCTTATCTTCACTCTGAAAGCTTCTACTCCAATATCTATATCATCAGCATATGAAAGATATAGCTTTGCTGCTTTAACACTGCTCTGCTTTTCTTATCTCTAGCTTTCACAACTTTTTTTATCACAAATGATCTTCTATAAGTACTTCCTCAAAGGAAAAAAACATGTTAGCTTTAGGAAACCTTTTACCATCTATCTTGATCAATTAACTAATCACACAACCCTTCATTAATTTGGTGCAACATCAGTTACAACTGCTTTACTCAAACAGAATAGACGCGTCTCTTCACATAGTCCACTCCACCAAATTAGCTCTAACTTCTTTCTTCGGATGAATCAATTCATGCACTTTTAACCACACATTATGAGATCACAAAAAATCACTAATCCAAATGTGTAATTCCTGAGGATAGGTGCAACTTCTGTACCAAAACAATCTCTGTTGGCTCTTTCCATGATCTATGTCTTGTTCTGGCATTCACTAGTTGTACCTCTTCAACTGGATGTATCTTCTTCATACTTGAAGATTTAATCATGCTCTCTTAGACTTAGAATTTACACATACTCATAAGCTTATCTTACAAGGAACATAGCATTTAAATAAAAAATGAACATGCGCTAATCAAAACTATAACAGTATGTTCCTTGCTCTGTCCTATTCTGCCCTTTACTGTCTTAGTCACTTCATCTTACTGTAACTTCTTCATACTTGTAGATCCAATCATGCTCTCTTAGACTTAGCATGAATACATACTTATAAGCTTATCTTCAAAGGAGCCTATCCTAACTTGGTTGTATGCATGTGCACTAATGCTCTATTTTTCTGGTACTCTGCTAACTGTCCACTCTTTTGTACTTAGCCAATTTCTGATCTTCTGATAATGTGTGCTGACTCCAACACTTCATATAACTTTTTTTCCATAATGAGAACACTAAATAGATTCATATACTCCTGTATAGTCAAATTTCCAACATTTTGGTCATAAAACCCTAAGCATTGAATTAGTTCTAATTTTGTGTTACTTTTTGTCACTTAAGTTCATGTCTTGAATTGGTTCCGTTTAAGATGATCTTATTCATTAAGTTGTTGGTCCTAAGGCCATGGTCCTGTATTATTCCATAAGTTTCAAAATCCTCTTATGTTTTAATTATTTTCATTATTTTTCAAGAAAATCTATTTTAATCTAATGGCCCACTTAATGGCTTATTCCCAAAGTAGACGACATCTATCAGTTAATCCATTAAGCCATGATGCCACATGTCTTTGGTGGGTTTGATGCTCAGAAAGGATCTTATTTAATCAATGGGAAAGTCTTGCTTCATTGGACAGTAGAATTAATTGCTTGATCCCAAAGTGATCGCAATCTATCATATAAGTGATTAAGTCTGAGCGACGCGTGTCAAAAGGAATGATGTGGGTCTTGTCACACAAAATATAAAGGAGATTAAAGCTCAGAAAAATATAACGGTCGGCTTAATCGCTTAAAGGAAAGATGCTCAAAATCTATCAGTTAAGCGGTTAACTAATTTTGACATGTGGCAATTGGTGGACCCAAGTATTTTGAACACACGTTGATTAAAGTACAGATAGTTTGAGTCTGATCTGATGGATAACTTAATGGCTTATCTCAAAGATGCATGAGATCTAGCATCTAAGCCATTAAGCAGTGTAGATGCGTGTCCCAGTTGATGACATGTATTTCACTAAAGGTGAATCTAATCACAAGTTAAAGGGTGGAGAATTTGTTGAAGATCTAATGGCTTGCTTAATCGCTTAAAGAGAAACTGATCAAAATCTATCACTTAAGCGATTAAGACATGACGCCATGTGTCCTAGTGGGTCTGGCTGAGGTCGTAAAGGAAGGATTAAAGGCAAAGAATGTATAAAAAGAATCAATGGTCAGCTTAATCATGTAAAGGCAAAGTGATCAAGATCTAATGAATAAGCGATTAAGCCGTGGCAACGCATGGCATAAAAGGTGGGTCTTGTACAATGCAGAGATCATGTTATAGAGATTGCAAGTTTGAAAAGATCAGACGTCTCACTTAATGGCTTAAAGGAAAAGTGATCAATATCTAGCACTTAAGTCATTAAGCCATGTTGACACGTGTCCAAGTGGATGACACTATAGCCACAGTCAGTAAACTCAAGGAAGAATAAGATGAGATCTGTCAAATGAAGGAGATGTCATTTGAGATCTACAGTCCAGATTCAAAGTTATTAAAATGAGTATCAGTGAGCCATTAAGCCGCAAGTTTTGAAAAAGGAAAATTGATTGCAGAACATGTGGTCACTTCAGTTAAATTCAATGTGAAATATTGATTTGATTGAGGCCATATAATTCTTCACTTGAACTTAGAGCTGCCATAATTCCTCAAAATCATTCAAGAAAAGAACAAAATTACAAGCGACATTGAGCTCCTTGCAGCAAAATTGCAGAACGGGTAAGTCATCTCTAATACAGTAGAAATCCATGCTTCTAGTAAGGTTTGAAATTTGAAAATCTCTCAGAATTCTTCTCTAAATCTGAATATCACCTCAGTAAAAATCCCTAGGTTCAAAAATGGCCCCTAGGATTGAATTTTCTAGAGAAATAGAATATCACAAAAGAAATGTGAGAGAAGACCTTTTACAGCAGTTGAAAGGGTCCACGGGTGATGCTACCCAGATCAAGAAAATATTTCCAACACATCCCCATTTAAGAGTAGGAGAGGGTTTATATGACTTAGGTAGGTGGGCCAAGGATGTCAAAACTAGTACAAATGGTTTGAATTTGTTTAAAACTGCTTACAGCTAGAGAAACACTCCTTCCCCAGATTGTAACATATGGGATTTAGATGTGGGAAATTTGATAATACATGGGTATTCATGGATACAGATCTGTTCACTTTGATAGCCAACACATATAATAGAGTATCCAGGGTTGTATGGGATACAGAGGGAAATGTGTTATTAACTGTCATAGCCGATGAAATAAAAAAAAATTTGAAATTAAGTGACTCATCAATCCAAATGGATGATATTGATTTCAATTACTTTAAGGAGGTGTACCAGACTCAAAAGGAGTATTACAAGAATGAGGCTCTGAAGCATACTTTAATAAAATAGGGGATTTGATTGTTGTGGGCCCAAACATACCAGAGTCATTCAAACTAGATTAATTCAATAGTAAAGCTAGGAAAATGTATAGTTCCCTATGCCTAGTTTTAGGAGAAGACGAAGAAGCAACAATGCCAGTTCACATCATGCTTATGGTGGTTTAGATTTTGCACCCCCACCTGTTATTAGTTTTTGATTATGCTTCTTATATTGCTGAAAAAATGCATGAAGGTTTAATAGGTATCAAAGATAGCAATATACTCAAGCAAATGGGGTGGTATTCTCTTATGATGCACATATTTCTGTTTAATAGTGTAAATTTCTTTAAGGAGGAAATGGACCTCTCCCAATTTCAGGATGATGAGGATTTTCCTGTCCAATTGTGGAGTGCTGATCTATCTTGGGATAGAAAAGAAGCCAGCTAAGTATTGTGTATGCTAGAAACCTACCTGTTGGGAGCACACTCAGACATGCAAACATTAGAGATATAAATCATTTAAACTACACTAACATGTCTAAAAATCATACTTCAAAAATAACAATGGCTTCCATCATAACCTCCGATGAGCTGAACAAGGGCACCCAATGCCTTGTTGATTTTCTCTTAGAGATGCTATGTGGGTGTGCTCTCCCAACACAATATCATAAATCCCACTATGATTGATGCATTAGAATGATGAGCTAATCTCTCAAGAAACAAGTATAATGAACTTGCCTCAAGCTTTCACTATGGATGAAGATGCAAGCTTTTAAACTAGAATGATAATACCAAATCTAACTAAGATGATAAAACTAGATTCATTCCATATTAAACCTAAGATGTGATATCTAGATTCAAATATGAAATAACATGAAATGCACTAAGATTGTTATGAAATGCTAAATTACTTAAGAAATCCTAGAAACAAACTAGCACGATAACAATGCATAAATGAGAGATGATTTGCTCTTGAGAAAGGCCTCTATTTATAGAGTTTTTGGAGGAGAGAGAGGGCTTGGATGAGGTGGAGCTCATATGGCATCCACATAGCTACCACATGAAGGACACATAAGCCATGCAAGAGGCCCACTTTGCTCACACATGTGTGAGAAACTTTGGATGTGGTGGGTCAAAGTGTACTTAAAGTACACATGTGAAGGATCTTGTAAGAAGGTGTAAGAGGGTGTAAGAGTTTTTGACCAATGAGACACTTTTAGAAAGTGTAAGAAGGTGTCATCATGGGTGTAAGAAACCTTGCTGGCACCAAATAAGGATTATTTAAAAAAGTGGATGTTTAAAAATTTGCTCACACATGTGTGAGCAAATAGGAATCAAGAAATTAGCTTAATTAACCTTAGTTAATTAATGAATAGGTTTATTTGGTGAGAGTAATGTGGGGTAGGGTAAGATCTAGGTTCAAATTAGCTTAATCCAAATTAGCTTTAGATTAATTATGGTTTAGTATAATTTAGGTCATGTGAAGGAATAAATAAATTAAAAATTTATTTAAGGAGAATCAATGAAGGATAATGTATTAAATAAGATTTAATACATTAAAAGGGGTAGTATTTAAATTAAATTTAAATACTAAGGGGAATGAATCATAGATAGAAGAATATAACAAATATAATCAATTAAAATTAACTATAATGTTATGGGAATATTAATTAAATTAATATAAGGACGATTTTGGACGTCTACATTTTCCCCCTCTTTGATGCATTATCGAAAGTGATGTTGTGTCAAAGAAAAGAAAATAAGATGCCCCAGAGAATTTAGAAAACCTACGGTAGCGAGAGCGGAAGAGGGTGCCCCCTCGAGAAAATAATAGGAAAAAATACAATTTTTTAATAAAATTTTCTCAAAAAAGTAAGAAAAAGGGGAAAGTAGACCAATTGCATGGCGTGTCCAAGAAAATGAAGGAGAAACAGGGACCAGAACAGGAAAAAGGGGAGACCGATAGAAGAAATGGGTCCCAACAGGCTATAAATAGTCCATCAAGGCCCATGGACAAGTCACTTTCACTCACAAAGAGAAAAAAGAGGGAAGAAGAAGAGAGCCATGGCAGCGCAACAAGAGCGAGCACAGCTTGGGGAGAGCATCCAGGTACACCAACGGCTAGCAGACGCAAGACCACCGGTGAGTAGTTGAGCACCGACCTTTGCATTAATATTTTTAATGCTTTTGAAAAGTTTTTAAGCGCAATAAATACCCCTAAACGGGCGCGCAGCGCAGACAGTGATCGCCCGTCTGTCAGCTACGCAGACGATGATCGACAGCCGCCATTTGTGCAAATGACCAACAAGCGATGGTCATCTACACAAACGGAGATTGAACCAATCTCCGTCTACAAAGGCGGGGAGACAAAAAAGGCACAACAAAGATGACGGTTTTCAACACCGCCATCTGTGCGACAAGAAAGTTGGCGGCCTAAACCACCGTCTCTGCAGACTGGCATCTGCGAAGATCCGTCGTCTCCATAGACTGCGACTGTGAAAGTTCACCACTTGCGAGGGTTAACCATCGGCTATGTGGATTGACCCAAAAACAGAAGAAAAGAGAGGAGAAAGAGGAAAGACAAGGGTCTGGGAACATTTTTTGATGCCTCGGACAGGCCTAGGACATGTTTCAATGCCCCAGCATGCTATCTGATTGTTGACATGTGTTTGCTAACTGTAGGAGGAGATGATCACATTCCAAGCTAGGGAGTGTTATCCAGTGACGATGGAGTTGGATCAGCACCTGATGGCGGCTGAGTGGGGAGTGGTGATGTTGTGTGGCTTGGAGCACATGCGGCATTTGCCACATCTTCGAGCGCATAATGAGCTCATGTCTGCATTGATAGAGAGGTGGCATAGCACCACTTCTAGCTTCTACTTCCCTATAGGGGAAGCCACTATCACCCTCCATGATGTATGGAGGATCTATAGAGTGCCCATTTGGGGGGTCATACCCGAGTACTATGTGGAGGGATCAGAGCCCTAGAGATGGCTCTGAGGCAGAGGTACACTGATCTGTCGATTACACAATAGTGAATGTCCTAGACTGGAGCAATGGCTATGGAGCCAAGGTCATGACGACTAGCGCTTTATCTGGCAGGGTTGATAGGGGGATGTCTCATGCCTGATCATGCAGGCAAGGGATTCTCGATAGGCTGGGCACAAGTGCTGAGCAGTATGGTCGAGGACGGTGACCAATACTACTGGGGGTACATCATCCTTGGGTAGTTGTATTATGATTTGCATATGTGTGCCTACCGCAGGGGTAGAGCACTGGGGCCTGGATGCACACTATTACTGGTATGGGCCTGGGAGCATATAGCGATCACGCGATCGATCAGACACCAAGAGACCTGGGCGGCGTATGAGCCTTTTGTCTGCCGGTATAGGCCACTGATTAGTTATGAGGCCACAGACTCAGTGGGATACTGGCGGCAGAGATTAGACGAGATGGGAGCTATAGTATGGGCTCTGTATGCAGGATGCAAGGCCTGGGGCCATGAGGCCCCACAGTAGGGGGTGTATGCAGAGGATGGGTTTTATGACTCGTATTATATGAGGTTTGTACAAACTGACTGCTGGCTCTTCAGGAGGACAACATATATGACTTCACGATACATGTCATCCAGGGTACGGAGGTAGATGGGACAAGTGCAGGAGGTAGTACCGGATAGGTTTCCACATCCATTGGTTACCCGCAAGGTAGGCAGCATATGGGGGATGGGTACAGATCCTCAGATATCCCAAACATCATTTATGGGCATGATTGAGGTGCCCTGGATCATGGCGAGGGAATCTCTACTAGATGCAAGGGTAGTGCCAGCGTATGCATAGTGGTGGGCAGCACATAGGCTGATCAGAATGACGGTGCCAGGGGTCGTACAGCCAGTTTAGCAGCCAAGGGAGAGAGGAGATGGGGATGGACAAGGAGATGATGGTGATGACGATGGGGGAGATGGAGGGGCTGAGAGGAGAGTCCAGCCTAGGGTAGCAGTACCACGATGAAGGGGATAGGTGTAGGTACCAGTAGGGGGTAGCTGCCCATTATACCTAGTGCATAGGTACAGGATCTAAGACAGGGGGACCACCACAGGGGCCATCACAGGGTCCACCACCATAGGGGATGCCACCGCAGGGACCACCATAGGGTCCACCACCACAGGGGCCACCACCGCAAGGACCACCACCAGGATAGGGACCACTAGCAGGCTTTGTATCCCAAGAGACATATGAAACTGTTATGGCAGAGCGAGATAGCCTGCAGATAGAGCTAGGGAGGGTTCAAGATTTATTGGCTACAACACAGGCTACATCTAGCAGCCTACAGGTAGAGGTGACCCAGATTCAGGGAGAGCTGGCATCAGAGACAACGCGAGGGGACAGTGCCCAGCACGCACTGGACATATTACAGGCTCGGGTGGACAGTGGTGAGTTTTCCATCATTGAGGAGCATGGGTATTGGGAGGAGGAGCGGGTAGGTATGGTAGCACAGATAGTAGCTCTGACAGTAGAGCGAGATCTGGCACATAGACATGCTGAGGATTACAGGGTGGACCGCAAGATAGCGCGGCTGGCAGGCAGTGCGGCAGGGGTGGGTTAGATGATGTTCGATGCCATGGCCGCTCAGAGAGAGGTAAGACATAGAGGCCGAGAGGCTGCATATTATATGGGACTGTATTATGGAGTAGTGCCAGAGGAGGCATGAGTGCCTGCATACTCTGAGAGGACACAGTCAGCGAACACTAGGTGAGTGTCACAGGGATTAGTGGGGTTACCGCCATGTCCCAGTAGGGGAGCAGGACCATCACAATTTCTGCCA
Source organism: Thuja plicata (assembly GCA_018584345.1). Classification (NCBI taxonomy): domain Eukaryota; kingdom Viridiplantae; phylum Streptophyta; class Pinopsida; order Cupressales; family Cupressaceae; genus Thuja; species Thuja plicata. The sequence continues at coordinate 2,447,973 of MU228456.1, read as the reverse complement.
TGACTCTTCTCATATTTTTGGATACACAATTTTGACACATTTTTGACACAGGATGTATGATATGACATTTTTGAGATATATACATAGACTTATTTTTGGACTATGGGACTCTATTTTTTATGCATCTTTGATGATTTTATATGCTTATATGATGTGATGTATATGCAAATGTATGGATGCACTTATGATGTTTACTTTGACCATATATGATGCTTATGACTAACATAAAGGATGAGATGAATATATGTATGTATGATGAGACTAACAAATTTGTGATGCAGGGATGAGATGCAGATTTATGTATGATGTGTTAATGCTTATATGTTATCACGTATGGATGTTTTATATAATGTTATGGATGCAACTAATGAAATGCAAATGCAAATGGTTATAAATGTATAATGATAATGCAACTATAAATGTGAATGATTTAATGAACACTAAATGAATGAATAATGTAATATATAATGCAATGTGAAACTAAAATGATATGAAACGAATAAATAATGACAATGCAATGGTGTAATGACTAATGATTAATGAATGGAATGTGAGACAGATGTATAATGATTAATTATTAATGTACTAATAATGATTGCAAATGATTAATGATTAATGACTAATGAACGATGCTATGAATAATGACTAAGGGAATTAACAACTATTGAAATGAGCAATGCATAATGTAATGATTAATGAACATAATGTAATATGAGACAAATGTATAATGATTAATGATTAATGATTAATGAATGCAATGGATGCAAGACGAATGAGGACACTATTTTTGTGTGTATCGCAATAAATCTGATAAAATCACAAAGGTGACTGGATAGGGGAATAAATAGAGACCTTTGCCAAGAGCAAAACCATAATGCAATATGACCTAACTACTTATGCAAAGACTAACTACATGAGAATAGTGGGAGTAATACCATGTTAATGTTGGAGAGCACACCCTAGTTTGATATTGCAAAAGGAGTTATGCACCATGTGCTAGAAAACACAAGTGACATGGTTCCTTTGCGTGGACTAGACTCTTAAACAAATAGATTGTTAGGAACAAGAATGTGAGATATCAGGTATGATGAGAGCTATGAAATGTTACTCATGAGGAGATGTAGTACATCCAGATCTTTTAAGGGATTTGGGATGCATGAATCCTACCCCTAGAGAGGCATACATAGTCATAACTGAATATCAAAACATAAATGCACTAGCAAACTATGACAAGCAGATCATACCATAAAAGACACGTATTTCACTAAATACTCACCATAACAAACCAAGATATAAGAGATCGAGGCTGTCGCGATAAGGACATAGTAAAACACAAGATAAAATCAACAAAAAGGCATCCTGACCAAGTGGTCATTCAGTCCAAAAGTTCTTTCCATGAACAATTTGATGTGAATATTGATAAAATAGCCGGCACCGGAAGGATTCATCCTGATGGGCTAAAGATTGATTGATAGAAAATGGAAATTCACTGGCAATTTCTCGTGAATAGAACAATCATTAGGAAAGTCAATCCGTCTGCTGATTTGGTGTAAAAATATTTGTGATCACTGTGTCTAGATCAAAGCTCAGTTTTGTGATTTGGTAAGCTTAGTCATGCGGGAATCATTATTGCGAAAGAAAGAGGATAGTCAAAGGACTACCTGCACAAAATATCGGTAGTGACACTATTATGAAAGGCGATACAAGCTAGATAGACAAATGGCAGAAACTGATGTGGATCTGACTACACATGGCACTTGAAATAGGTTTTCACCATGGTACTTATCCATTGCGCCACCGAAGTGGTTTTCACATATGGACGAATTTTTTTCTCTCTTTCTGATTTTTATTTTCAAGCTTTTGTATTTTTTACACTTTTTTAATTTTTTTCTAATTTTTTTTCTTTTTTGAATGTTTTGAATGTTTTTGAACTTTTCTGCTTTTCTGATGTTTTTGGATTTTTTGAAAAAATTTTGCTGTACAATATTTATAGGATCAGGGAGTGGATCCCCCTCTAGAGACACAATCTAATAGGCATTGGAAGCATATTTTGCTGTTACAATGAAAGGACCCAACCAATTAGGTTCAAACTCCCCTTTCTTCTCTCAGTTCTGGAGGTTCTTCATGTTATGCTGCAGGACAAGATCACCAACCTCAAACTGACGAGGTTTGATCCTTTTGTTGAAATGAAGGTGAAGGTGATTTTGATACACATGGAGGTGGTCTAAGGCATTGAGGTGTCTCTCATCAAGGAGTTCCAGCTCTTGCAAGTAGGCAACTCTATATTCTTCTTTGGACAATAGATTCTTCAGAGAGATTCTGAGGGAAGGGAGCTCAATTTTGATGGGTAGAATAGCCTTAGTACCATAAACAAGGGCAAAGGGAGTGGCTCATGTGGGGGTTCGAATGGAGGTGTGGTAAGCCCAAAGGGCAGGATTGAGGTGAAGGTGCCAATCATGACCAGCTTCATCGACTGTCTTTTTGAGGATTCTGAGAATGGTTTTATTTGTAGCATCAACTTGATCGTTGCTTTGTAGAAATTACTTGGAAGAGGTATGGTGGGTAATGCTAAACTTCCTACATAGCTCTGTGACATCCTTGTTCTTGAAAGGTCCTCTATTATCAGTAACAATGTCCTGAGGAATGCCATAGTGATAGATAAGATAGTTTAAAATAAACTTTGAAATCTGTTTTCCAGTAGTGTACGTGAGAGGAACAGCTTCAACCCACTTGGTAAAGTACTCGGTAGCAGCCAGGATGTATTTATGGCCATTTGATGAATTAGGGAAAATTTGGCCAGCAAGGTCGAGACCCCAGCGTGAAAAGGGCCAAGGGGTGATGGTGGGTTGGAGTGATTAGGAGGGAGTGTGTATCAAATTGCCATGCTACTGACAAGGTACACACTTCTTCACATAGTTGTAGGCATCTTACTCCATAGTAGGCCAATAATATCCAGTGCGTAACAACTTTTTGGCCAATGTAAGTCCACTAGAATGGGCCCTGCAGATTCCTTGATGTACCTCCTCTAGGGACGTTTGTGCTTCATCAGAATTCAGACACCTTAAAAGAAATCCATCAAAATGCTTTTGGTAAAGGGTATCATCGAGGATTGTGTATCGGGAAGTGTGGCGAATGAAGGTTTTACATTGATTGGGGGTTAAATTAAGTGGAGTATGTCCATCGGGAAAGTAGGAATACACTTCTTGGTACCACAGGGAATTGGGATCAGCAATTTCACACACCATGTTAGAATTCGGCTTGTCATAGGCAGGGACCATAAGATTCTCAACAAGAAACTCACACCATGCGTTGTGTTCTGGCATAGTGATCAGAGACCCAATTGTTGCCATGGCATCTGTTGCTTTGTTGTTTGTGCGAGGGATCTGTTGAAATGTTAGTTCAGTAAAATGTGTCTTGAGATCTTCAACTGTACGGTGGTAGGGAAGCAACTTGTCATCCTTTGTTTGATATTCATCCATAACTTGTTTGATAACCAATTATGAATCACCAAGCACCAATAGAGTGAGAATCTGCCATTGTATAGCCTGTCGAAGTCCAAGTACAAGGGCTTCATATTCTACAATATTATTGGTACAAGGAAATTATAATTTGAAAGATTTAGGGATGAGATCCCCTTTTGGTGTAACAAACAAGATTCCTACCCCTGATCCTTTCTAAGTGAAGGATCCATCAAAATACAGCTTCCATGGTGGACTTGGGGCAAGAGTTAAGACTGATTCATCTAGAAAATCTATGATCAGAGGGTGTTTACCATCAACAGGTGCTTCAGGTAACTGATCTACAATCACTTGTACTTTAATGGCCTTTTGATCCACATAAACAATGTCAAACTCACTAAGAATCATGACCCATTTTGCTGTGCGGCCAGTAAGAGCAGTGCGTGCCAAGAGATACTTGAGTGGATCAATTTTAGCAACAAGATGAATTTTATGATTAAGCATATAATGTCAAAGCTTTTGTGTACAGAAAACAATGACCAAACATGCTTTTTCAATTAGGGAATAATTCAACTCATAGCCAATAAGAGTTCTGCTGAGATAGTAAATTGCTCGCTCTTTGCCGGTGTCATCTAATTATGCCAGGAGGACTCCCAACGCGACCTCTATAGAAAATATGTATAAAATTAGAGGGAAACCAGCAATAGATGGTACCAACACTGGTGGATTAGCCAAATAATCTTTCAATTTCTCAAATACATTTTGACACAAACAATCCCACTGAAACTTGATATTCTTGCGCAGAAGATGGGAGAACGGATGCACTTTATCAGCCAACTGTGACATGAATCTTTTGATTGACTGTAGTTTTCCTTGTAAACTACGTAATTACTTCAATGTTTTGGGTGGTGGCATCTCTAGGATTGCTTTCACTTTCTTTGGATCAACTTCTATTCCACAACGTGATACAATGTATCCCAACAGCTTACCAGATTGTACTCCAAAGACACATTTTTTGGGATTCAGCCCAAGCTTATATTTCTCCAATCACTTAAAGATGGTGGTAAGGATAGGAATATGATATTCCCTTGTTTTGGATTTTTCTAAAAGATCATCCACATAATCTTCCATGATGACATGCAAAAGGTCATGAAAGATGGTAGCCATTGCCCGTTGATAAGTGGCTCCAGCATTTTTAAGACCAAAAGGCATTACCTAATAACAGAAAGTGCCCCAAGGTGTTGTAAATGCGGTATTGTGCTGGTCTTCTGGTGCTACCCTAATATGATTATAACCTAAGAATTCATCCATAAGTGACAACATTTCATGTCCTGCCATCAAATCCACTATAATGTCAATATTAGGGAGTGGAAAATCATCCTTGGGACATGTAAGGTTGAGGTCTCTGAAATCAGTGCAGATATGAATTCCCCCAGTAGGCTTACCTACTGGTACAATATTAGAAACCCATTCAGGATAGTCAATTGGTCTGATTACCTTAGCATCTAGCATCTTCTGAAGCTCTACTTTGACTACTAATGCAACTTGAGGATGCATCTTGCGAAGCTTCTGTTTGACAGGTTTTGCATTTGGATCTACCGCAAGATGATGCATGACAAGATCTGTATCAAGCCCAAGCATGTCTTTTTAGGTCCATGCAAAGTTGATTTTGTGCTTATATAAGAATGATGTCATGTCTTTCTTTTCTTGATCACTGAGAGAAGCTGCAATGTAAGTGATATGTGGATTTTCTTCTGTGCCAAGGTTGATTGGAATAGTGTCTTCAATGATCATAGAGGACACTTCTCATTCTGATGATATAAATGGAAAGTCAATCTCTCCCTCCTCTAGCACCTCAGAAAGGTTTTCACTAGAGTAATCATCCTTTATTTTGTCTTTTTCTTCATCCTTAGGTGCCTGCGAGAGGTTTTCACCAGATTTATTTTTATTTTTTTGATTTTATTTTCTTTTCCATTTTTGCGACTGAGAGAGTTGACTTGGCTACCAAAGTAGGCTTGTTCACTGTAGTGTATATGATGTTCGTATTCTTGGAGATTCTTAAGTCCAAAGAGGGCTAAAACTACCTCATCCGAATTGCATATGTCCAAAGCTAGTGGTGAATCTTGATGATCCTAGTCAATTAATTTAGGGTTTGTGAGGGGTAAACGAGGGGATGAAAGGTCAGCTTGGGTAATAGTGAGGACATGGTGATTTTCAGTTAGGTCAGCTTCAATGTATTGGAAAGGAATTTCAAAGAACTCTTCCTCAGTGTCTGAACCTAAGGCAGCTAAACAATAATCCTTAGCGAAGTTAGTCTTAGTTTCTACGGAACCCAATCCATGTCCTTTAGGATAACCATTAGCTGTTATAATCTTCTTCCTTCCTGTTTCTAGCTCCAAGACCAGTACCATGATATCCCATATTTTCAACAATAGGAGTAACTTTAGGATACTTTCCTTTGCGGAAAGTTACCGGTCATTCTTCTTCATCATTATAGAGCCAATCAAGGACACTATATTCCATGTGTTCATCTGATAAGGACCCCCAATGTTCAAAAATAGTTGACTTGCAGTGCATAAGTGCTTTATCCTTGGAAAGGATTAATGATGATGGTCTCCCATAAGATTTTGGAGACAAGGGGAGTTGCCCAATACATAAGGCACTTTCAAACTTATACTCTCCCATGCCTTGATCTGTAAATGTTGCCTTTTCTTCGGATGAGGAGGGTTTATCTTCAGTAGATTTTTCCTCATTGACTTTTTCCTTTCCTTTGGGTTCCTCAGTTGATGTTTCTGATGTCTTTTATGAACAAGGGGTTTCTTGATTGAAATGCCAGCCAAATTTATTCAACGGACAGTAATTAGCTTATTTGCCTTCCAATCATTTCCAATATTGAAAGGGCTCGGGATCTCCAGGAATTGTGATTTCTCTTCCGTGATGTGGGAACTTTAGACATTGATGATATTTAGAGGGTACACCTTTGATAGTGTGTATCCATGGACATCCTAGCAAGATGTTATAAGGTAGATCTAGATCCAGTACATGGCAAACAGTTTCAATCAGGGCTGGGCCCACTTGTAAGGGCAATGTGATCAAACCCTCGATTTCTCGTTCTCTATCATCATAAGCTTTTATTGTAATTCTCTTGTCTGCATCAATGAGGTCCTTGGAAAGACTAATGTTACAAATCATTTTCAATGTGCACAAATTTAGGCCAGATCCACCATCTATGAGGATTCGTTTGACTCTTGTGGACCAGATTTTTCCTTCTATATGGAGGGATTTATTATGATGAGGATCAGGACCACTAAAGTCTTTATCAATGAAAACTAGATGTTCTTGTGCGGCTAAGTTCCCTATCATGGCTTTGAATTTTGCAACATTAATGTTCTTAGGAACACGGGATTCATTTAGAGCTTTATCAAGGACTTCTCTATGGATTGGCGATGTTGTCAAGAGCTCTAGAATGGATATCTGTGCAGGTGTCTTTCGTAATTGGGCCAACAAGTCAAAGTGTGAGGCAGGTCAAGCGGCAGTAGATGGTGCAGCTAATGGATTTGCAGATGTAGAAGGTTTATCAGCAGCTTGAACAGTGACTCTGGGTCTTTGTGTAGTAGCATTACAATCAGCAGCTTTGAGTTTTATAGCATTAACATGCATGTCAACTTCTTCGATGTGGCCACAAAGAGAATCAAACCCAAAGATATCATTTTCATTTAAACTCCCACATGTTCGATCATGGCTTGTAATGGTATTGGTAGAATAGTCATAGGGGATTACATTTGATGCATTTTTTTGATTATGAGGCGGGAAAGGTTGATTATTGACTTTGAGTTTTGCATTAGATGAGGACGCATTCTGACCTTCAACCTCAATTTTCCCATCCTCAATGAGGTCTTGCACAAAGTGTCTGAGCTTCATGTATTTCTTGGTATCATGTCCCTTGATGCAATGATAATCACAATACTCATTATTTCTATACCAAACAAGTTTAGGTTGATTCTCATCAAAAGGTCAAGTATTTGGGTAAACTATCATTCCTTGGTCCATGAGTTGTTTGAAGATCACATCTAAAGGCTCTGCTAAAGCTGTGAATTATCGTTGCTGTCGATTATCATTATTGTTGTTTTTGTTGTTATTGTTGTAATTGTTGTGAGGGAACAAGAATGATTGATTATGTTTTTGTTGATTATTGTGATTATTCTGATTCTGATTGTTGTTTTGATTCTAATTGTTTTGATTGGGCTGATTCTGATTCTGATTTTGGTTATTATTGCGATACTGATTTTGGTTCTGATTGTTATTGTGATTGTTTTGATTGGCATTGTTGGATGCTTGAACATTTTGAACATGCTTGGCATCAGTCACTCCATCATTGACAACTCCTTTGTTCTTACTCCAAAATTTTGGTTTATCGTTATTGGAAGGAGTATAATGTTTGATGCTACCTCTTTGCAAAAGGCCATCTTCAATGTCCTTTCCCTTCTTGACAAGGGATTCAAAGGTGTCAGGTGAAGCCATCTTCATTTGAAAGGACATCTCAGAGATTAAATTCTTTGTGAAGATGTTGATTAAGTGACTATCAAGTACTTTCCATGGCATGCGATTTGCAATATGTCTCCATCATTGTAAGAAACTAGCAAAGGTTTCTCCATTATTTTGTTTAGTACTGCATAAATCGCTGAGTGTTGCTTGATGCTCAATGTTATATGAATATTGCCCAACAAACTTCTCTGCAAGTTCAGAGAAGGTAGAGAATAACCCATAAGGAAGGGCCATGAACCATTCCAAGGTTGTGCCTCCAAGACTCCTAGTGAAGAGTCTTTTCAAATAATTCTCATTATAGGCAACCTCTTGACATGCAATGTAAAATTCTTTGAGATGTTGGAGAGGACATGTCTCTCCCTTGTATATTTTGAATTTAGGCATCTCAAATTTTCGTGGGAATGGTTGCATCGTGATAGACTTGTCAAATGGGTAGGGACAAATCTCTTCAAAAGAAAACTCCTTCTTTCCCCCACTTTGTAAACCTTGTACAATAATTTTGAGCTCATTGAATTGTTGGGTGAAATCTAGAGTACTTTTTGTGAGAAATGGGGGTACATAACCTCCACCTCCTCTGAATTGTGCAGCTGAAAAGCCCATGGATGTCATACTAGTCATAGGAGGAGGTATATATTGATAGGCTCGTGATGTATTTTTGTGGATGTTTTTGCCCCTATTGTTTGAAATAGAGATGAAGATAAGGGCATGGAAACTTTCCCTATGTTGTTGACATTAGCACTTGCTCCTTGATTCATTATCATTTGAGTGCTATTGTGTGTAGTATTGTTTGGCAAAGCACTTATGATTTGTTGGATTTGTGCAGGCGTCAATTGGGGTATTGATGCGATTGTTGATACAGGTGTTGATATTGGTGTTGATATGGGAGGTTCGCTGACAGGTCCTTTACTAGTGTCACGTGATGATGTAGCATTGGAAGTAGAAGCCATGCTGCTATAGCAGCAATAGTGACTTTAGTGACATTCTAGGTAAGGAGTGATTCACAAAATTAGCAGGAACTGTGACACCATTATGAATAATATTTAAGAATATCTCATCACTATTATGCAAGATGGCTTTCTCAACCATTTCCAAATTGTAGGGGTCTCTAAGGAAGTCAATCACTTGAGTGGGTCTTTCATCTTGGTCCACTAATTTCATTTCTTCAGCTACTTCCTCAGCTCATACCCCACTTCCATGAAAGTATTGTGTTGCAAATGGGTTCTCATCATGATTGGTGCTGAATGTTGTTCGCCTCATGTTTCTAGCTTGGGATTGAGTGAAAACCATACAATGGTAGAAGAATAAAGACAAGGAGATGTAGGAGATGAAATGGAGCAAAGATATTTGTTTTGATTTTATTGGATTGGATTTGATTGATTGATTGATTGATTAGATTGGAGATTGATGATTGATTTGATTTTATTGAAGATGGATTTGCTTGGATAATTGATTTAAAGGTTTTTGGGACAAAACCTAAGCATGTTGAACCTTATGATGATACAAACACAAAGGATTTAAAGTAATACCTATCCTACTTGAAGATGGACTTGTGATCTCAAGCAAAATGGGATATCACTAAGGGATTTAAATTACTTGAGATGGACTGATGGTCTATAAGCAATGTTGTGTTTGTTTAAGGATAAAGGTTTACAATACTTTGATTAAGGTCTTTCAACCTAAAGATTTGATTTGATTTTGATCTAATTCTCCAAAGGAAGGATGATGATGGAAGAAGTGGAAGAATGATCCAGAAGCCAGGTATTATCTAATCGTATTGTTCAAGAGTGACAAAATCTTTGTTGAGTGAAAACTTGGCCATGAATTTGCAAACGGTATTGTTGTAGATGATTTAGTCAAGTTTCTCATGATGGTCAATACCTTGTTTCATGGATGTTGCAATGTGCTGGAATTCCTTGGATTTACGGGTGGTTTCTTTTTTCTCTCTAAGGACTATAGATGTAGGAAGTTTGACCTTCTTGTGCTTCTTAAAACTGGTCATGTCATGGAAAAATTAATTTTTTCCAAGCGAATGAATGATTTAGGACAAGTGGTTATAGAGTCCTAGAGATGGTAAAATTTTGGTTACCTTGGCCAATATTTGAAGCTCACTATTTTGAAGTGGAGACGACAATCTCAAACACAGACGGTGATCTTTGCAGACGGTGATCTATGCAGATGGTGATCTGCGTAGATGGCGGATCCAGAGCAGAGATGGTCGACTGTGTCTAAGGCAGTGCGTTAAAATTCTAGGTAGATTTTTTATGTTCAGTCTGATTTTGAGTAAATTGTTCGATGGCAAGAACTGATTTTAAGAACAAGCAAACCAGAAAAGAAAAAACACACGTCTCAAAATAATCCAACCAGGGACAAAGAAACCTTGAGGTATACCAACAAATGTGACATTAAGGGATCTTGTTCTAGCTTTGTAACTTTCTGATTGTGTATGTTCAAGTGATTCTTTCAAACCACTTATGTTTTTACTAGGTCTAGCACATCGAAAGATAGTTCAAACAGTAGCTACCTCAGGAATTTGGCTTCGCATGAAATATTATAGGCCCATTTCTTGGTAGTCCTTCAACTCACACAACATGTCACCCCCGGAAGGGTGCCCGTGTTTTTGTCTTTTGCCAGGTATTGTTGCCGTGCTACAAAGATCTCTTTTGCAACACAATACCCTGGGACACGTATGATGGGAATCTTGGGGGGATTCTTCCCTCCCCTTGCACTATAATAAATCACCATTTGGAGGTGAATCAGGTAGGCTACTACTTTATGGTTTCTAGTGAGGTTTTGTGGCGTCCCCGCAATTGGTTTATATGGTGTGAGATACTTAAGTCTCTAGTTCAACCATGCCAGTATGCTGAGGATATTCACTCAGTATGGACTACCATTAAAAACAACCCACCCGAGCTTGAAGGGATAAAGCAGACCTTTGGGTCACACCTTATTTCTATACCGGCCAAAGGGATTACCAGTTTGAGGTCATCCTCTAAAGGGGAAGCGCTCCCTCTAGACAGGCCTCTCTAGAAGCTTGATTAAGCTAAGCTTTCTCTTCACCCAAGATCTGCGAAGGCGAGGGGAGAGGATACGGTATAGTTTAATCAAAGTATCACTTAAATTAAAGGGTTTTAACTAATAACAAATAGCTCAAAAGAAGTGTTGAGAAACACTTCTTCAAACACACCAAGAAGAGTTCATTTCCAAATTGAACCTAATTAAAATAACTAAGTGTTTTCTACCTAAGCAAAAGACACATTAGTGTGTTTAATCATACATGTTCAATTCATTTCCCACTCAGCAAAAGAAAACTTAGAAAGTGTGTTCATTTGCCTTATGTCATTCAAGATTTGTGAGATTCATTCCCTTTACATTCAAGATTGAGTGAAGTTCATTTTTAAGCAACATACATTCCAAGAAAAATGTTTAAACCTACAAGTTCACTTAAATATCTCTCAGAAAATTAATCACAGAACCTGCATGAACTGGTTAGTAGTTTGGAATCTTAAATGTGTTAAAAAAACACAAAGCTCAGAAAAATAGGCGTAGACGGTGGATTATCGCAGACGGTGATCTGCAAAAATGGCGGAATACCTACGTAGATGACAGAAAATAGACAGTTAGATTTTTATAAAAAATAAACAAACCTATTAAAACTGAGAAATAGTGTTTTTATCAAATTTGTCAGCATTTAACCCTTAAAAAGTTTATCTCTGTCAGAAACTAGAGAGTTAAA
>MU228456.1:2377863-2419837 GCA_018584345.1 Thuja plicata | reverse complement strand
TTTTTCTACCATAGCCTTATACCATTTAAACATCTTAAATGCTTCAGATTTTTCTTTTAAAAACATGATTGTCATCATTCTAGAGTAATCATCAACAAAGAGAATAAAATATCTATCTCCATAATAGATCTTTGTCCTCATAGGTCCACATAAATCAATATGGACTAATTTTAGAATATCATCAGATGTATAGATTTTGCTTTTGAAACTAGACTTTGTCATTTTACCTTTTTGACAATTTTTGCACATGATGTTGTTTGGCTTTGTCATCGTCGGTAAGCCTCTTACACTTCTTTTCCTATTTATCTTCATCATTTTGTCAAAGTTCACATGACACAACCTTTTGTGCCACAGCCATATGTCTTTGTTTCTAGTCATCAAGCAAGTGGGGTTAGTATCATTCAGATATAATAAATTAGCTTTGGTCTGTTCACCGGTACCAATCAGTGTTCCTGATTCATTGAAAATATTTGCCTTCTTGTTCTCAAATGCTACTTTATGACCTAAATTATTCAGCTAAGAAACACTCAACAAATTATAATTCAATCATTTTACCCAATAAACATTTTCACATTTAATCAGGTTATTCAGCATTATTGTTCCTTTAGCTTTAATTTGACAAGGAGATTCATTTCCCATTCTTACTGTACCACCTGTTAGAAATAGGAAATTTCCTATTCTCCCAAGAACAACTACATGCAAGACTATCACAAACTAGAAGCAAAGACAGAAGAGAGAAGAACAGAGAGCTATGGCGGCCAAAAAGCCAGAGACATGATATTCATGTTAAAAGAAAAAAACTTCTATATTATCAACAATAATGAATACAATACAATCTCCCTTAATGAAAAGTAAAGCGGTGAGTCCTTATAAAAGGATACCGAAACCCTAAAGGGGAAAACCCTAAAGACTAATAAGCTGCCTAAGTATAACTTAAGCATAGAGTATAATAGACTAATAATTAAATGATTTAATTATTAGCTATACTATGACTACTCTAACACCCCCCCTTAAGTTTAACTTAGGGAGAAGCAAAATAGCTAAAGACTACTGCAGAAAGTAGGAAAGATGGGTCCTGGCAACAAGGCCTGATCAGGTACCCAAGTACAAGAAGTAAACTAGATGGAGGAATCTAAGCCTTCAATCTAGGGAAAGTCCTAGAGAGAGGAACAAGAAAGAGCAAGAAGCATCTCCGAAGCATGGAACTGTAAACTCTGTCAGAAGAAACTGCTGGGACCCCCACTGAAGTGCATGACTAGGTAGAGAAGACAATGTCTGAAGAGCTAATCAATAGAACCAACAGGTGAACCCCCCCATAATGCTGAATAGGGAGAGGTGACAGGAACACTGAAATGCAATGTCAGAAAAATCTGCATAAAGAAGAACCAGGAACACCAATAGTGAAACAGAAGTACAAACATAGGATAAAGGGCGGTGTCATCAACACACAGCATGGGCTAATGTTATAGAAGGTACACTCACTTGACAAAGGTGGATGCGCCTAAAATGGCATAATCATCATAACCCCCCATGGCACTTTATAACAGAGTGCAAGTACAAAAACCATACAAGGTGTACATGATCCCAGATATACAGAAGTAGGTACTTTATCTTAGTGCATTTATAGAACAAAGATGAAACAAAGGAGAGACAACAAGTTTAGAAGTCAGAAAGAAGAGTGAGCTAGAAAATCAGAAAAGGAGATCCCAGGACCTGTAGAACCCAAGCAATCCGCCAGAGTGAAAAAACTGCCAAACTCAGAGGAGAGATAACTTGGAGTAGAATCTATAAAAAATACGCCTGCAACTGAATAGTTCACTGAACCAACTTTTCGACGATAGCTGGTTTGCCAAAAATAGAGTCCGGATGAGCCAGATATGACTCCCGGAAGGCAAAAATAAACATCAAACTTTGATAATACAAAACACTATCAAAATAGTAGAACCCAAAACCCTAACTACCATCATTGGAAAGTACTCGGAAAGAGCTTTCCGACGGTATAAGGAAGTCAGAAAAAGACCCCCGAATGCTTAAGATAGAGTAAAACAATCCCGGGGGGTCAGAAAGGCTCCAAAAATAGGTATTAAGCCCGTGGGGCTAAAACAATTTGGGCCCCTGGGTGCATGGCGTGCACAGGGGGCTTAAACAAGGCCCACAGTCACCCACATGACTGGCCACATAAGTGGTTAAGCTCGCGGGGGCTAGTAAAAGGCCGCCACGGGCGGAGCGGTGCTAGGGCGGACGGCGCCGGGAGGAGCGGGCAGAGGCCGGCGGGGCCGCGTGGTGGCGGTGATGGGTGGGCCGCAGGGGTGGCAGGGCTGGAGGGGCCATAGGCCGGTGGAGCGGCGGTGGGGGTTGCAGAGGGCGGCGGGCGGTCGGGGGCCTGAGGAAGGCGGAGCCCACAGAGCAGAGGGAGGCGCCGCCGGTGGTGCCCGAGCCCCGGTGGAGCAGTGGCAGCCCGATGGTGGTGCCTTTTTAAAATCCACTGCGCGCATTTTTAAAATGCTAAAAAACAATTTTTTTTATTTTTTTTAATTTTTGCATCGAAAATCGTACCTGTACGGCCCTAGAAGACCAAGAAATTTCTCCCCGAGGCTCTGGTGTCCAAATCGGACGTGCCTTATATGGATTCTGGGGTTTTTGGGCCTTCTGGATGCAACCGTAAAGTTAGTTTTGGTCCAAAGTGCCTCAAAAAATAGAGACCCCTAGAATAAATGAAAGATGCCAGAAAATACTAGAGAACTTTAAACCCCCAAACTGCGATGAGCTTGCTTCAAAAAAATAGAACAGCGAGCAACAGGAGAGCTCTGATACCATGTTAGAAATAGGAAATGTCCTATTCTCCCAAGAACACCTGCATGCAAGACTGTCACAAACTAGAAGAAAAAATAGAAGAGAGAAGAATAGAGAGCTATGGCAGCCAAAAAGCCCGAGACATGATATTCATGTTGAAAGAAAAAAACTTCTATATTATCAACAATAATGAATACAATACAATCTCCCTTAATGAAAAGTAAAGTGGTGAGTCCTTATAAAAGGATACCGAAACCCTAAAGGGGAAAACCCTAAAGACTAATAAGCTGCCTAAGTATAACTTAAGCATAAAGTATAATAGACTAATAATTAAATGATTTAATTATTAGCTATACTATGACTACTCTAACACCACCTTTATAGTATTCAAAAGTGTTAAAATTTTCTTTGTCACCAGTCATATGGTGAGTACAGCCACTATCTATAATCTAGATATCATTTTTACTAATCTTAGATATGAGTGCATTTTCTTCATACCTTTCATCTTCATCTGAATCATCCTTCATGGCTACAAACACTATCTCAACATTATCATCTGGTTCGGTGTCAGTATCTTCATCTTTGCAAGCAGCTAGATAGATAGCCTTCTTGCCTTTGTCCTCATAATCTCGGGTATCACTTCTTTCTGATTGTCAGTAACCTCTATAATCTTTGTTATCACCTCTGTCAGACTTCTTCTTAGAAGATTTGTTATAACTTTTGTCATCTTTTCTTTTGGGACATCTAGCAGAAAAGTGTCCAATCTCTTTACAATTAAAACATACAAGTGATAACTTGCCTTTGTATTTACCTTTGCCTCTTAGCATTCTTCTTGCCATAAGTGCTTCAATTTCATCTAGATCTTCTTCTTCACTTTTGCTTTCACTGTCTCTTCTAGATGAATGTCTCTGACTAGATTTGCTTATTCTCATAGAAGACTTGAATGCAAACTCTAAGCTTGGTAAGACACTATTATCAAAATTGTTCATCTCAAGTGAAATCAATCTACCAATCAGGCTATCAAGAGTGACTATATTATTTGCTACTACTCTCATTTCTTGAATAGCAGAGACTCTAATAGCATATATGGGCAATAGGGTTCTTAAGATTTTACTTACCACTGTCTCCTCTTCAAGTGTACCTCCAACACCTTGTATAGCATTGACTACTTCCTTTATTCTTATGTTGTACTGTGTGATGTTTTCACCTTCTTTCATTCTGAGATCATCAAAATTTCCTTTAAGGCTTTCTTCCTTAGCTCTCAAAACATTTGCATCACCTCCATGTACAAGTTTCAACTTGTCCCACATTGTCTTTGCATTTTTTGCAGTCTTTGACATCCTCAAATTTAGCATCAGAGAGTGAGGTTGAAAGCTCTATAACCATGCAGTTATGTTCATGCTTTACTCTCAATTGATCCACTATCAATGGTCCTGTAGGCAACACATATTCAGTATCTAAGTATTGAGTAATATCATTGCCAATACCTGATAAGTGAAGCTTTATTCTAATTTTCCATGAAGCAAATTTGTCCTTGTTCAACTTGGGCACATCTCGTCTGTTCATCTTGTGATCTTTTACTTAGGTCTTGAAACCTTCCTTTTAAGCCCACAAGCTCTGATACCAATTTTTAGTAATAACTGAGAGGGGGGGTGAATCAGTGGCCTTAGAATATTATCTAATTTAAACTTTAATCCACCAATCAGTACTTCTCCAATTATTAAGTCCCTACAAGATGTATGCCTTTGAAATACTTGAAACAAATAACTGTCTATCGATTTACCTTGTCTGTCCTTATTCTCCTTGATAATCGATAAGTAGTAAATTGTATTTACCAATACTCAGTAAATATGCAGAGTATACCAGTTAATCCATAAATGCATATGTATAATGTAAAACAATAAAGTAATAAATCATACACACATAACACAAGGATTTTAACGTGGAAACCCTATTAAGGGAAAAACCACTGGGACCGATACCCCAAATTTTCACTCTTCTAAAGTGAGCTCTGTTAAAAGCCAACGCTGCTAAAGGTTACAAACACACTGTTAATTATGACCTTGTTAGAGGATTTTCAATACATAGGTTGTCACTAAGTATCTGGCATCTACGCTACCATCCTTGAATCAGTCTCATGACTGTCAATAGGCTTTATGCAAATCTTACTACCATCCTTGAATCAACCTCCTTCTTGGACTATCAATAGGCTTTAGGTAAGACCGGTGCTACTATCATGAGTCAAACTTCTGGTAATCTGTTAGGATATACCTCTATTACAAAAGACTATTAAGTCCTACTCTGTTAAGAGACATAATGCTTCAATGGTTAAACTGAAACAAAATGACCTATTTCTAATGCAACTGAATTGTAGATTTTCAGATCTATTTACATACAATATCTTTCTAATCAATGTATCAATACAATTCCTTTGTACTTAACTCTTTCTACTCTGTGATGTTGTGCTTCTCTTTCCGTCGGTGTCTGCAAAATTCTTTAGCTCTCCCTCAGCTTGATTGATCAGGAATGCATGAAGTTAATCCTTCATCAGTTTCTTATTCAGCATCTTCTATCAGTTCACTCCCTTGTGTATCTAATTGCTTACTTGTCCACTCTGAGAGTGAATTAAGCTTGTCTCTTATGTAAACATGATTTTCCTTACTTTTAGGTTCTTGATTCTTGATTCTTGGCATGAAAAATAATCCAGCCAAATTGATTTATGGCTTTAACTCCTGATTTATCTCATAGCTATCTTCTTGCCAACTATACAAATCATTTACTTAAATGTGGTCAAATAAAATAAATAAAATAGCCAGTTAAGTCTATCCTTTAGCTCTACCAGCTAGATATTTTGTTGTTTTCTGATCTCTCTGTTCTGTCGGTCAATTCTGTAGTTCATCACCGGTGACAACTGCCAGTTCCATCGGTGTGACTTTTGTTAGCTTCAGGATCTCCATTCATCAAGCATCATTGGATCTTTCTCGTCAGGATTCCTTTTATTCTGCTTCATCAAGAAACACTATCTTCTACTCGTCGGGCATCACTGTGACTTTATCTCTGTCTTTATCGATGGTGTGCACTCTGCCAGTGTATTTTGTCACTTAGTGAATACTTGACTTTTATGCATTGCTGAAAGCATAACCTTTATTCCATTGATTCTCTGAAGTCTTTGGCATTGTGTGTATGACCATACAAATGATATCAAGTTGACATCAATGACAATACAAACCATTAACTGATTTAATGTCTTGCATCATCTTCAACTTAATATAGTCAACCATTTAATCAGTTATATGTCATCAATGGATTCTTATATCAAGAAAAATAAAGATGAAAATCCTGAAAGACAAGCAGAACCCTCTTCTGACCATATCAAAAATGAATAAGCAAAGGAAGAATTGATACCCAATGAAAAATCCAAGAAAATGAGGAAAATGAGTGATATGTCCTCTGAATTTCCCCTTTTAGACATGATACATGCCCTAACTCAAATAAAGGTTTCAGTACCTCTCATGGAGATGCTTAAAATAAAAGAACACAAAGAAGCTGCTTTGGCACTCCTTAAAGGGATAGATGATGTATCTGTTCCCAACCAAGAGAAAATACCTTTGACACCAAATGATAGTAGAGTGGACAGTCCACAAGTAAAAGGAAATGAGAAAAACAAAGAATTTTCCAACATTTGCATTGGAAATATAATTACCCAAGGACCATTATCTGTTGACCCATTCTATGTCACCTTAATGGTTAATAATTTCTTAGTAAACAATTGCATGATTGATTCTAGAGTTGTAGCAAATGTTATGTCTTATCATGTCATGAAGGAATTGGGCTTGTAGGTCACCACACCTACTGGAATTTTTTATGCTATGGACAATAGGGAATTTCCTATGATAGGAACACTAAAAGACATTGAGGTGAAAATTGCTACTTTCCCTTAAGAAACTTACAAAATGGATATAGTGGTTGTTGACACCAAACCATGTTATGGTATGCTTTTTTCAAGACATTGGGTAGCAGAAATGGGTGGAAAGATGCAATTAGATCTATCCTATGCAACTTTCCCTATAAATGGAAATGAGGTCATGTTGTACAGAGAACCCTAGTCGTCTGTCATGGTGGAGGTGGTTCTACTTGACCAACTGAATTGTTGCGTAGATGTTGATATGGAAAATTTCACTGTGGAAGAAATTAAGCCACAATTAAAAAACACTAACCCAATTGTGGATGAGTTGATTTTGCAACAAGATGGACTGTGGAAAATGTACTAGGATGGAGGATGCTCCAAGGAAGGATCAGGAGCTGGAGTCTTGTTTATTTCCCCATCAGGTATCACTTTCAAGTATTCCTTCCTACTAACTTTCCAATGTACAAATAATACTGTTGAGTATGAAGCCTTAATCTTGGGAATGGATATTGCTATTAAGCATGGTATTAAATGTTTGAAAGTTCATGGGGATTCCCAGTTAATCATATCTTGGATAAGAGAACATTATGCTGCTAAAGATGACAAACTAAAATTGTATAAGTATGCAGTCTGGGATAGGATAGAATTCTTTGATTCCTTCAATATCCTATAGATAGAGAGATCAAATAACATAATGGCAGACTTCCTTACCAATGTTTCCCTAAAAAATAATGATGTCACCCTTACTTGCATGTCTGTGGTAGAAATAAAAATTAGACCTGCAGTCCCTGACAGTATCCACAATTGGCAAGTATTTGAGGATGATGATGATATCCTTAGGTTTATTCAATGTGTAGATCAATATGATGGTCAGAAAATTGATTGTGATTCTTTGATAATAGTTGTGGATGATAAGGAATATATATTTGACCAAGAAGTTATCTAGTTGGCTAATATTCACATTCCCAAAGGGTTGGTTGAGTTGGAAGGCATATTTAGCATCAATAACAATTATATGACTCAAAAATCCAATGCAAAGGTAGGAGATTTAGAAGAGGTTAACTTGGGATTTGGAACATCTCCCCAACTGGTCTATATTGGTAAAAAGTTGGATAGCAATGTGAGACTAAATTTAATAAGATTTTTGAAAAGATACAAACATGTATTTTCCTAGTCTTATGAGGATTTGAAAGATCATAGAACAGACTTATTCCAACATGACATCCCTCTGAAAGAGGTTATAAAAC
This sequence comes from Thuja plicata, assembly GCA_018584345.1. Lineage (NCBI taxonomy): Eukaryota > Viridiplantae > Streptophyta > Pinopsida > Cupressales > Cupressaceae > Thuja > Thuja plicata. The sequence continues at coordinate 2,411,890 of MU228456.1, read as the reverse complement.
CATTCAGGAAAAAAAAAGGCCCATTAATCCACTGCTGGCCACTAAAATGCAGGGAGAATTGTTGAAACTAAGAGATGCAGGTATAATTCAGCCAATAAGATATTCATCATGGGTTTCTAACTTAGTCCCTGTAAGAAAGAAGAATGGGGACATAAGATTGTGTGTTGATTTCAGAAACCTGAATGTGGCCTCATTAAAGGATAATTATGGACTTCCTAATATGGACACTATGTTGCATAAAGTCACAGGATGTGACTTGTTGTCTATGATGGATGGGTTCTCAGGGTATAATCAGGTATTTGTCAAAGAATCTAAGCAATTCAAAACAAGATTTACTACTCCCTAGGGCACTTATGTGTATGGTCGTATGCCATTTGGTTTGAAAAATGCTGGTGAAACTTTCAAAGGGCCATGGATGTGTCTTTAAAATACCTTATAGATGTTCTGATGGTAGTATACCAAGATGATTTGATAGCTTTTTCAAGGAGGGTAGAGGATCATTGCAACTGTTGCCCAAATTTTCCATATCTGGTAAATTTTGGCTACAAGTGGAGGAAATTATGCTCCCACAAGGGTTGAGCCTAGCCTGTGAGAAAGACCTTAAATTTTCTAGTCTTGGTTGTGTCCTCTGCTACATTTTCATCCCTCTGGTCTATCTTGTTCATGCAAAATAACCTAAGTATTGAAAGCCCTATGCAAACTTGATAGAAAACCCTAGTTAGCCCGAGCTTATTCTATTTTGTCATTACCTTTTTGGATAACTTAATCTCTCTCTAAAGATATGTGTGCAAATATAATACCCCTTGTCTCCTTCTCATAGTAAGAAAAATGAATATTAATCTCTAATGCTCAAGAGACTTCTCACGCATCGTCGATCCAGACCACTCATATTCTCCATCTTAAGGTTTTCGCTAAGTCTCCAAAATAAATGATGACATTAGCAAATATTATGAGACTTGGAGACTACTGTTCTTTTGCTTCAGTCGATTAGTCTCTGTGAAATGGTGGGGCTAGTTAAAATTTCTCCCGACATCGCACTGGTCGTTGATCTTATGTTATGATCCAATGATAGTCACATGATCTCATGAAGTAACTCAAAGATAACAAAAGATCATGAGATCTTGGAACTTAGTATATTTCTAACCCTGCAGATATAACTTGAGTTCAGGCTAGTTGAGTTAGACTTTCTTTCAGTCGCTAAGTTTCATAAAGAAACCACAGTTAAGAAAAAATATAGGAGACCACAAGACTGCTCATTCGCCAGGTCTCCAAATGAACCATGGTCAAGGAAGTCAAGTAAGGTAAAGGCTCAGAGTTTGTGGATGATTTAATCCATATCATTGATCAGATTTTAATCTTGTGGTGGTCCCTAAGTCTCATGAAGGAATGGAATACTCTTATGATTTGGAGACTTAGCGATGGTCGTCTAATGTAGATCCAATCTTGTGGTGGTCGCGTTGTCTCATAATGAACCCAGAGTTAATAAAAACATCTTGTGACCTAGAGACATAAGCAAATAGAAGAATCAAGGTTAAGGGCTAGTCTGATGCAGGTTAAAGGACAAAGGTAGTAATAACAAAGATAGGGATCTATGGCTCTAGTTTAAAGGAAGATGAAGATTCAAATATGAACCATTGATCGACCTCCTACGCCACCTAACCTTTATTATTTGAATATTTAAAAATTATGAAAATTTGATTCTCATAATTCATAAGTAGTGGGGCAATTTCTCAGGAATTTGACAAAGAGATGGGTTGGGCCGACTTCTCAGAGCTGCATTAATGGAAAAGTAAAGATATTCAAGGCATATCAGATCATTTTAGATATTTCACAATGCATTTATGAGCACAATTGACAGTATTAAGGGTTTTGATTATTCTATTGCATATAAATTGCAACCCTAATTCCTGAATCAGATTGACTCCTGAGCCTGCATGCTAGAGTAGTAGTGTATATAAGTTAGTTTCAGAGCTTTTTAGCTTAGATTTTCCAGCTAGTGTAAGATTTTTCTGGCATTTTCTCTGCCCCTAAGTTTTCATGTGTTAGTTATCTCATTGAATTGCAAATAGTGCAAAGGCTTTTGTGAAATTATTTATGTCCCTAGCCCTTCTTGTTTGTACTTCTCTTACTGGAATATGATATAGAGATTGGTGTTGGAATGAACTTGAAATTCCTGACCCCTCTTTCTTTCTACAATATTGTGTACTACTATGGATGTTCTTCAGTCCTCTGTCGCTTTGTCTCATTCCTGTACCTAACTGTAGAAGTGGATGTTTATTTCCAGGTCATAGTCTTTGTCTATTTATAGTGAATATTCTATTGTTTGTGAAATCATTTCTTTCCCTAAATAGCCTCTGTTTATCTTAGACCTCTCTATGAAATACTTATGCAAGATTATCTAGAAAGTTGTGTTCTATTAGATCCAAGTCCTTTTTCTAAGATTTATTGTTGTGTTGTAAATTCAAAAAATTACCTTCGGTGTATCACCTAGTAGGATAGTTCTCTTACTCAATTATTTCTCTTTTATGCATCCCTTCTATCCCTTTTCCCTCAAGAGTTTACTTTCATGTTAAGAAGCAAATTTGGGTGGTTATCCAAGAGGAACCAGCCTAGAACCTAGAGGTTTGATTTTAGTTAGAAAAGGTCCCACAACCTGGAAATGATTCCCATGTTATACTATATTATCAAGACTATGAGAGCTTGACCTAGGGTGAAAATTTAGTGTATAACAATTCTAACATGCCCAGTGGGACCATAAAAGAAGTTTACTTTCAAAGGTTATGCTATCTCTGATATACTGATTGCATAATATAGACCTTGAGAGGTTGTTCTTGTCAAATATATCTAGCGAATCCACTATTGTAAGGACAAAAGATCCAGTCCTGTTCAAATTTTATGATAAAGATTGAAACAAGAAGCTCAAAATCTTCTGAGTTCTTGCAGCTTCCCTTAACAAGAAAATATAAGGGGAGATCATCTCAAAGAATACCCCCTACAAGGAGGGTACATTCTACATCACCTGATACTTCAGAGAGGATACCTTATCCTTTTCATTTCAAAAGGAGAGGAAGATCCTTAACTAGAGAGCTATAAGAAGATTCAGCTCCACCCCTCACTACCACTCACATAGTTGCTACTCAACAAATCTTGGCTCATGCAATGGCTAGACAGTTTTCCTTTGCACCCTTCAACCAAGGAAGTCCTTTAAACTTTTCTCAACATAATGATGTGCCCTTAGTAGCACTAAAGAGTCTACCTAATTTCACAGGTGAAGGAAAAACAACAACTTTTGAACACATAAGAGATGTGACTACTATCTGTAGTATATATAATATTATAGAAGAAGATGTGGCTACCAAGCTATTAGCAGCCTCTTTTAAAGTTAAGGCCTTAGGATGGTTTAGAACTCTAGCTGTTGGTTCTATTAATTCATGGGATGGATTAGGAGATGCATTAAGTAAATACTTTGAAGATAAATCATACAATCTATCTTTGGTTGAGAAACTAACAACCATAAAGAGAGATCCTCGAGAACAAATGACATATTTCAATAATAGATTCCTCAAAACATGGAATAGAATCCCAGTCTCAGTAAGGTCATCAGCTGACCATTCCTTCTTATAATTCTTGCAAAGTTTGAATGGCCAAATCTTTGTCATGATCCAATCCATGGGAGGTACTTCATTACCTCAATCTTTTGACATAGCTGTCAAGGCTAAAAATTGTTTGATCCAGGCAGACATGATAGCCAGAAGGCCACCCATGCCTATCTTTCCTAATCGTCAGCCCACTGCACCTATACAAAAACCTCTTTTTACCTCTATACCAACCATAGTAGCACCTAAGGCTGGTTCGAGCAGTGAGGAATCAAAAGCGGTCCCTTCTCAAAAGCTACTTGAATTAAGAGACAGACAACACAATATGCAAAGTCATCAGCAAGAAATGACCAACTTATTGCAAACTATGACCAAGGAGTTGACCAACTTAAAGAAATAGGATCAAGGGAATATACCATCCTATCAACAATAGAATCAGGGTCCTAAGCCATAGTATCAAAATCAAGTACATTCTTACCAGCAGAATAGGCCACCATATCAAGGAGGTTATCATGGACAAAGGCAAAATTTTAATCAAAGGCAGTTCCAACCTTATAATTTGATGCCTCTTAACTATGCAAATCCAGTCAGGGATGTGGTCCCAAGTCAAAATAATCTTGCTACAGAGATGGAATGGTGTTATCCTTGTAATCAATCCCATAATCAGGAAAAATTCTTAAATGTAAGGGTACATCAAGCACTTATGGTGCAGAATGCTTCAAATATACAATCAAAGACCTCTTCTAGTGGGTCAATGCCCCAACAAGAAGAATATGCTGATGAGACCACTCTCCCTAATTGGGAGGAACAAGATTTCAATGGATTTAATGGTGAATCCCCAATTTCTTCCAACATTGGGTCTAAAACAAGGGCTCAAGACATAGAACAAATGGGAGATAGGGATAAGGCTTCTACATCTGCAGAATCTTCACAACCATTTACTCCTATCATACTAAAGAAGGTCCCCATCATTCCAATCAAGGAAAATCAACCTTCCAAGGAGGTTGAGCCTATCATAGTGAAATCACACCAAAGAGTACGCACAACAATGCCTTTCAACATTGTGGACAATATGAAGAAAGAAAATGTTACTATGTCTATGTGGGACTCTTTGGCTATTCTAGAGAAGCCTAAAATCTTGAAGAAGGCTATGGGTGAAGTGTCAACTCCTCAACCTACAAAAGATACAATAGAGCCAGTGTTGGTCAACACTAATCAAGAAAAGGAGGCTCCAAGCAGCAACTCCAAAGAAAATACCATTCAAGGTAGGAACTTAAAACCACCTCCCTTTTATGTATCTTTAATTATTGGAAAATCTTTAGTACATAATTGTATGGTAGATAGTGGATCTACTAGCACTGTCAAGCCTAAGAAAGTGGTTGACCAATTGGGACTAAAATATGAACCTTTCCAAAAGAGGGTTACCCAGCTTGATGATTCCTCAGTAAACATAATAGGTGTGGCCATGGATACCATTTTAATCTTCCATGCTAGCCTCAATTTCTCTATCCTACTTGACAAATACATTATAGACCTCCCCGCCTTATTTTCCATATGCTTATCAAGGGAGTTTATAGCCAAGATAGGAGGCTATCTTTCTTCCAACTGGTCTCACATTCTTTTCCATACAAGATAAGGAACTAAGGTTGTTGTCAAGTCTGAATCATTGGCAGCACACCATATAGAACCTTATGTGTCCAATGTACTCAATACAAGCTACCTTGCACTTGAAAGTAATGACTTCCCAATAATTAGAGAAACAAAAACTAAAATTGAAGGTATCCTAAATATCTATCTAGATGATTTAGAATCTGAGAGAGCTTCAGAGGCCCAAGCCAATGTTATTTGGGATACTGGTTTGGGAAACTATTTGTTACAAGAACATGAATCCATAGAGCCAGATATTTTTAAGATAGATACTGAGTCAGAGGATCAGAACAACCAAGTTTGGGAGCTATACTTTGATGGTGCTAGAAGTAGATATGGTGCTGGTGGTGGTGCTATGTTAGTCTCTCCTAATAAGGAGAAGTATTATACAGCCTTTAGGTTTAGTTTCTCTTGCACTAGCAACACAGCTAAATATGAGAGCCTAGTGAATGGATTGGAATGGGAGAGAAAGAGAGGGATCAAAGACCTAAAAGTTTATGGTGATAGTGAGTTGGTTATCAACCAAGTAAGAGGGATAAGTGCAAAAAAAAATGATAAAATGAGAGCATACAAGCATCAAGTTTGGGATGCTATAGAATATTTCCATGCTTTCAATATTGTTTCTATCCCTAGGAAATTAAATCAAAATGTTGATAGATTAGCTACTGTTAGATCTCAGTATGATATCCCTAATAGAATTTCAAAGGAGAGAGACCAACAACATATTAAAGTGATTGTCAGACCTTCTATCCCTGATAATAATATTAATTGGAAAGTGTTTGACAATGATGAACAAATTTTGCAGTTCTTATTTGAAGAGGATGTTTTCTCATAACATAACCAAGATAGACTAATGCAGAACTATGGTGATCAAGTGATACAACTTAGATCTAATAAGATACCCAAGGGTCTTTTTAGCTTAGAAGTTGTCTTCAATAAAGATGATCAAGTTAAGAATAGTAAAACTGGCCTCATGGTCGAACAAGAACATTGTACTGAGCTGGAGTTGGAGCCAGGTAAAAGTCTACAATTTGGGAAGGTAAATACTAATTCAAAAAAGCAGGCCTATACCCAATTATTTCAAGATTTCAGTGATATATTTGCATGGCAATATGAAGACCTCAAAGTTTTTAATCCATCCCTTTCTCAGCATACCATTGAATTAGAACCAAATTCCAAACCAGTCAGGAAAAAGAAAAGGCCTGTCAACCCCAATCTCAAACCACTTTTGCACAAAGAAGTGCCAAAACTGATTGAAAGTGGAATTATTTACCCATTCAAGCATACTAGTTGGGTTTCCAATCTTGTTCCTATTAGGAAGAATAATGGGGAACTCAGGCTATGTGTTGACTTCAGGGACCTTAATAGGGTGTCCCTAAAAGATCACCATCCTCTGCCATCTATGGAGCAAATTCTACAATGTGTCTCTGCATCCAAGAGATTTTCATTACTAGATGACTATTCAGGATATAATCAGATCCTAGTTCATGAAGAAGATCAATATTAGACTGCGTTTACAGCCAAGTGGGGAACCATGGCCTATCAAAAGATGCCCTTTGGTTTGTCAAATGCAGGTGCTACTTCCCAAAAGGAAATGGATATGGACTTTAAAAGCCTCAAGTACAATTTTGTACTGGTCTATTTAGATGATATAACTATTTATTCTAAACATGCAGAAGACCATATCAAGCATCTGAGGAAAATATTTGAAAGGTGTAGAGAGTTTGGGGTATCTCTTAATCCCAAGAAATGTGTGTTTGTAGTTCATGAAGGGAAACTATTGGGATATATAGTATCCAAGAAAGGAATTATAGTAGACCCTAAGAGGATTGTAGCTATCTTAGAGCTCCCACTCCCACATCATAAGAAAAGTCTCCAATCTTTCATAGGAAGGATTAACTTTGTTAGAATTTTCTTACCTAATATTGCAGATTTATTAAAGCCTTTGACAGCCATGTTAAAGAAGAATTCAGCTTTTAGCTGGAGCAAAGAAGGGAAGTCTAATTTCCAAGCTATTAAAGAGGCTTTGACAGAAGCTCCTGCTTTTCTAAGCCCAAATTTCAATAAATATTTTATCCTTTATGCTTATGGAGGTTCTGATGCCATATCTGTAATGTTGACCCAGGAAAATACTAGAGGATTGGAGCAGCCTATTGCTTTCTTTAGCAAAGGCTTAGATGAATATGAACATAGATATTCTTTTATGGAAAAACATGTACTTGGTGTGGTGAAGAGACTAAAAAATTTCAGATATCTATTGACTCACAGCAAGGTACACTTAAAGGTTACTCATCCAAGTGTCAAAGAGTTCCTGCTTTCTAAAGACCTAAATGAGAAAAGGGCTGGTTGGATTACTAGAGTGATGGAATTTTACATTGACATCCAAACTACCAAGCTAGTTAGAGGAAGAGGTCTTTATGAGAAATTGATAGGGGATGAGGGTCCAAAGGATTCAGAGAAAATGAATGAATGCATCCTTAATTATGCATTCAATAGAAGCACATGCCAAGGTAGCAGGTTGGTTGCCTAACATGATTCATACCTAAAGATAGGAAAATGCCCTATGGATTTGGATTCAGCCAAGAGAAGGTCTTACAAACTATAGTCTATCCCCTTTGTGTTCATACATAAGATTATTTTTAGAAAAGATCACAATGGTGTCCTTCTGAGATGCATTGATTCAGAAAAGATAGCAAATGTCCTATTGGAATTTCATTATGGGCCTTCTGGAGGTCATTTCTCTCCTAGGACTACTGCTTTTAAAATCATAAGGATTGGGTATTATTGGTCATCTATCTTCAAATATAGTCATGATTATGTGATAAAATGCAGCAAATGTGCCATGTTTGTAGGAAAAGAAAGGCTTGCAGCTCTACCTCTTTAGCCCATCAGAACAGAGAAACCTTTCATGAGATGGGGCATAGATTTCATTAGAATGATTAATCCTCCATCTAGTGCAATCCATAAGTGGATAATTTCTACAACTAATTATTTCACTAGATGGATAGAAGTTGTTGCATTAAAAGAAGAAAATGAGAGCATTGTCCTCAATTTTTATGATGATATAGTTTACAAATTTGGTGTCCCTGACTCCATTATTTTAGACAATGCACTTGCTTTCACAGGACTCAAAGTCTTAGAATGGGCAATCAGACATGGTGTTTATTTGAACACAAGTTCAAACCATTACCCTCAAGGAAATGGTTTGGCAGAATCAACTAATAAAAATTTGATTAGGATAATCAAGAAAACACTACAAGATAACCAAAGAGATTGGCACACCAAATTGAAATCTACCTTATGGTTAGACAGAATTACCCCAAAAAATATCATTGGGAATTATCCATACATGTTAGCGTATGGAAGAGAGGCTAAGTTGTCCATTTCAATGGAATTGTCAGCCTTGGACTTAGCTACTCAAAGTGTCTTGTTTGAAGAAGGAGAACCTTTGCAGATTAGGTATGCTCAGATTATGGAATTAGAAGAACACAGAGGTAAATCCATGAAAGATATGGAATTCCATCAAATGCAAACTAAGAAAGGTTTTGATAAAAGAGATAGGGCTATAAATTTCAAAGTTGGGGATGTAGTCCTCAAATGGGATGAATTCAAGGCCAAGCCTGGAAAACATACTTAATTTGATTCCTTCTGGACAGGTCCATCCATCATCATAGAATGCAAGGAACATAATGCATTTCAGCTATCAACTCTTGAAGGAAATCCCTTACCCATTTGTGTATATGGATTCCATTTGAAGCCTTGTTTTGAGGTTTGTCCTTGTAAATATTTGTGAATAAGTTTCCATGTCTTCTGTTCCTGCTTTCTAGGTTAGTTTCCTGCTTTTTAAGAAGTGCTCATGCACATTTAGTAGTTCCTCCTCCTGGTTTCAATCTATTTCTAAGGTTCTTTTTTTCTCAGAGGATGACTCTATGCCCAATGAATGTCAAAGGTCACTAGTCTAATGTCTAGCAGGCAGACATCCAGTAGAAATCGCCAAGAATGTTGCTCAAATTTTCCTCATCTGGTAAATTTTTGCTATAGGTGGAGGAAATGAGGCTCCCACAAGGGTTAAGCCCATCCAGTGAGAAAGACCTTAAATTTTTTGGTCTTGGTTGTGTCCTATGCTATGTTTTCAGCCCTCTAGTCTCTCTTGTTCATGCAAAATAACCTAAGTATTGAAATCCCTATGCAAACTTGATAGAAAACCCTAGTTATCCCGATCTTATTCTATTTTGTCATTACCTTTTCAGATAATTTAAGCTCTCTCTAAAGACACGTGTGCAAATGTAATACCCCTTGTCTCCTTGTTGCGGTAAGAAAAATGAATATTATTCAATGCTCAAGAGACTTCCCACACACCGTCGATCTAAATCACTCATATTCTCCATCTTACGGTTGTCGATAAGTCTTCAAAAGAAATGTTGACATAAGAAAATATTATGAGACTTGGAGACTACTATTCTTTTGCTCCAGTCGCTTAGTCTCCATGAAATGGTGGGGTGGTTAAAATTTCTCCTGACTTTGCGTTGGCCATTGATCTTATGTTATGATCCAATGATAGTCATGTGATCTCATGAAGTGACTCAGAGTTAACAAAAGATCATGAGATCTCATGACTCTTTATATTTCTAACCCTGCAGATATAACTTGAGTTCAAGTTGGTTGAGTTAGGATTTCTTTCAGTCGCTAAGTCTCATGAATAAACCACAATTAAGCAAAAAGATAAGAGACCACGAGACTGCTCAGTCACCAGGTCTCTGAATGAACGGTGGTCAAGGAAGTTGAGTAAGGTAAAGGATCAGAGTTTGCGGATGATTTAATCCATGTCATTGATCAAATTTTAATCCCATGGTGGTCGCTAAGTCTCATGAAGGAATGGGATATTTTCTTATGATTTGGAGACTTAGTGATGGTCATCTGATGTAGATCCAATCTTGTGGTGGTCACGTTGTCTCATAATGAACCCAAAGTTAATAAAAACATCTCACGACCTGGAGACATAAGCAAATTAAAGACTCAAGGTTAAGGGCTAGTTTGATGCAGGCTAAAGGACAAAGGTATTAATAACAAAGATAGGGATCTATGGATCCAGTTTAAAGGAAGATGAAGATTCAAATATGAACCGTTGATCGAGCTCCCACACCACCTAACTGTTATTATTTGAATATTTAAAATTATGAAAATCTGATTCTCAGAATTCATAAGCGGTGGCGCGATTTCTCAAGAATTTGACAGAGAGATGGGTTGGGCCAACTTCTCAGAGCTGCATTAATGGAAAAGTAAAGATGTTCAAGGTATATCAGATCATTTCATATATTTCATGATGCATTTATGAGCATAATTGACAGTATTAGGGTTTCTAATTATTCTATTGCATATGAATTACAACCCTAATTCCTGAATCAGATTGACTCCTAAGCCTCTATACTAGAGGAGTGGTGTATATAAGTTAGTTTCATATCTTTTTAGCTTAGATTTTTCCAGCTAGTGTAAGATTTTTGTGGCATTTTCTCTGCCCCTAAGTTTTCATGTGTTATTTATCTCATTGAATTGCAAATAGTGCAAATGCTTTTGTGACATTATTTATGTCCCTAGCCCTTCTTATTTGTACTTCTCTTACTGGAATATGATATAGAGATTGGTGTTGGAATGAACTTGGAGTTCCTGACCCCTCTTTCTTTCTACAATATTGTGTACTATTGTGGATGATATGATTTAGATGAGTTTGTGGATGTTCTTCAGTCCCCTGTCACTTTGTCTCATTCCTATACCTGATTGCAGAAGTGGATGTTTGGTTGCAGGTCATAGTCTATGTCTATTTATAGTGAATATGTTATTGTTTTTGAAATCATCTCTTTCCCTGAATAGCCTCTGTTTATCTTAGACCTCTCTATGAAATACTTATGCAAGCCTATATAAGATTGATTGTTGTGTTGTAAATTCAGAAAATTACCTTCGGTGTATCACCTAGTAGGATAGTTTTCTTACTTAGTTATTTCCCTTTTATGCATCCCTTCTATCCCTTTTCCCTTAAGAGTTTACTTTCATGTTAAGAAGCAAATTTGGGTGATTATCTAAGAGGAACCAGCATAGAACCTGAAAGTCTCATTTCAGTTAGCAAAGATCCCACAACCTGGAAATAATTCCCATGTTATACTAGATTATCAAGACTAAGAGAGCCTGACCTAGGGTGAAAATTTAGTGTATAACAGAAACCACTTGGAGAAAGTGATGATAAAAGCATTAGAATACAGGGTGTGTTTGAACCCAAAAAGTGTCACTTTGTTATTACTGAGGGGAAACTTCTAGGCCACATAGTATCAAAGGAGGGAGTAAGGATAGATCCTAAAAGAGTTCAATCCATTCAAAAGGTACTTCCTCCCAGAAACTTAAAGGGCATACAATCATTCCTAGGGAAAATTAATTTTTTCAAGAGATTTATTGCCAACTTTGCAGAACTGGTTAAACCCATTTTCAAGTTGCTGAAGAAAAATGTAAAGTTTGAATGGGACCAAGAGGTGTAGTCATCCTTTGAAAAAATAAAACAAGCTATCCAAGAATCACCAATCCTAGTGTCCCCTAATTATACCAAGCCCTTCTCTTTGTTTACATTTGCTTCGTTCCATACTATTGCAGCAGTCTTATTGCAAAAGGATGGTGATGGATTTGAACATCCCATTGCATTTTTTAGAAAGTCATTGCAATCAGCTAAGTTAAAATATCAGTTGATGGAAAAAAAATCTTATGCTTTGGTAAAGGCAGTCATGGCTTTTAGGCCATATTTGGTATGTGCAAAGGTAAATGCTTATGTTCCTCATGCTGGTGTCAAGGAAATTTTTGTTCAGAATGAGGTAACAGGGAAAAGATGCAAATGGAAAAAAAAAAATCAAGAGTTTGATTTGGACATCCATGTCACTAAGTTGGTAAGAGGACTAGGATTGGAAAAGTTGATGACAGAAGAGAATTTGGACCTGGCCCAGGTCAACAATGTTGATACAAGTGAAAATTGCCTAACCAGTATTGAAATGCATCCCTGGTATGCTGATATTGTATATTTTTTGAAAAATTCTAAGTGTCCAGATAACCTAAGTGATAACCAAAGGAGGAGTTTAAGATTACAAGCTTAGAAATATTATTTGTTGCATGGTGATTTGTTTTGGAAAAATAGAGATGGGATCTTGTTGTTATGTCTTGACAAATGTCAATCAGAGAAGATGTTGAAGGAAATGCATGCTGGAATGTGTGGAGGGCATTATTCTCCCAGATCGATAGCTCATAAAATTCTAAGAGTTGGATATTATTGGCCTTGTTTGTTCCAAGATGCTTACACTTTGGTCAGGAAATGTGAACCATGCCAAAGATTCTCAAGAAAAATGAAGTATTAAGGAGCATTATTATTAAGTCTTGTAGTGGCAGAATCCCCCTTTTCTATGTAGGGAATGGACTTCATAGGAGAATTTGCTAAAAAATCAAGTGGAGGCCATAGTTGGATTTTGTTAGTAACTGATTATTTCACAAAGTGGGTAGAGGCAATTCCAACCAAAAGAGAAACAAGCACAGTGGTCATTGATTTCTTCATGGACAATGTGATCACTAGATTTTATGTCCTCCTCAAATTGGTAATGGATAATTCCATGTGTTTCAGTTCTAAATAATTTATTGATTTCTACTATGATATGGGAATTGTCATGTCTTATTAATCCCCATACCATCCTCAAGCCAATGGTCAAGAAAAATCTAGCAACAAAAGCATCTTACAAATTTTGAAAAATACCTTGAAAGGAAATAAAAGAGCCTGGTATGTGAAGCTAAAACTTGCCCTTTGGGAAGATAGGATCACTATCAAAAAGGCTACTAGAAAGTCTCCCTTTGAGTTAGTATATGGTATCCAATCAAGAATGCCTATCAATAATCTACTTCCAATCTATAAATTTATCCAAGATGAAGGGATTTAAGTTTCAGAACCTATGGAAGAAAGAATGATTCAGTTGGTAGAATTAGATGAAATAAGGAGAGAAATCCAAAGGGAAAATATCAAATTATAGCAAAAAATGAAATATCTCTTTGACAGAAGGGCACATGAAAGAAAGTTTTAGCCTGGTGATTTTGTGTTGCAATGGAATACCAGGGCTGAAGACAAAGGAAAGCATAAAAATTTTGATTCACTATGGATGGTGCCTTTTGTCATATCTCTGATTTTTGGAAAGGATTCATATTTCCTTAAGAATATGGATGATGAAGAATACGAATTTCCAGTGCATGGACAATTCCTAAAAAATTTCTTCAATTAGCTCTTCTGTTACATGCACAATAGTATGTATCATATGTACAGGTGTGTTTGTTTCTATTGTTTGCTTGTTTCTAGACTTAGGTTAGTGTATTTCTAGTCTTCTTTTCCAGAGGTTTGTGGTTATTTCTATAATCTGGCATTTAAGCATCCTCAGAGAGAGCCACTATTGGTAATATTTTATTTTCTTGAGTCAGCCTTGTAAATTTTTTAAGTTTCCTATCTTGCTTGTGCTCAAAGGATTTAAAATCATGGTTGAAATTGTTATCATGCCTCTGTAGATATTGTTTAAGCCCTTAACCTAGATAAAATGCCCAAAAACCCTTGCCTCATCCTTCAAATTATGGATTTTGGTCATAAAACCCTAAGCATCAAATTGGTTCTAATTTCGTGTTATTTTTTTTCACTTAAGTTCGTGTCTCGAATGGGTTCCTTTTAAGATGATCTTATTCATTAAGTTGTTGGTCCTAACGTCGTGGTCCTATATTATTCCCTAAGTTTAAAAATTTGCTTATGTTTTAATTATTTTCATTATCTGTCGAGCAAATCTGTTTTAATCTAACGACCCGCTTAATGGCTTATTCCCAAAGTAAATGACACTTTATCAATTAAGCCATTAAGTTGTGACGCCATGTGTCTTTGGTGGGTCCGATGGTCAGAAAGGATCTTAGTTAATCAGTGGGCAAGTCTTGCTTCATCGAATGATAGACTTAATTGCTTAATCCCAAAGTGATTAAATTATTTTGAGAAGGCATTGATTAAAGTACAGACAGTTTGATTCTTATCTGATGGATAACTTAGTGGCTTATCTCAAAGATGCATGAGATCTAGGGGCTAAGCCATTAAGTGGTGCTGATGCATGTCCCAATTGATTATATGTATTCCACTAGAGGTGAAGCTGATTGCAGGTTAAAGGGTGGACAATTTTCTGAAGATCAAATAGCTTGCTTAATCACTTAAAGAGAAACTGATCAAAATCTATCACTTAAGTGATTAAGTCATGACACCACATGTCCTACTGGGTCTAGCTGAGGTCATAAAGGAAGGATTAAAGGAAAAGCGTGTATAAAAAGAAACAACAGTCAGCTTAATCACTTAAAGGCAAAGTGATCAAGATCTAATGAATAAGTGATTAAGTTGTGGCAACGCATGGCATAAAAGGTGGGTCTTGTACAGCACAGAGATCATGTTATATAGATTACAAGTTTGAAAATATCAAACAGGTCACTGAATGGCTTAAAGAAAAAGTGATCAACATCTAGCAATTAATCCATTAATCCATGTTGACATGTGTCCAAGTGGATGACACTGTAGCCATGGTCAGTAAACTCAAGGCGGAAGAACTTGTGGCTGAGTTAAGGTGAATCAGACGGTTGACTTGATCGCTTAAAGGAAAAGTGAACGAGATCTAGTGTTTAAGCGATCAAGTTGTGCTGACATGTGTCTTAGATGAACATTTTTTTCCAAGAAAAAATGAGAGACGTCAAATTAAGGAGATATCATTTGAGACCTACGGTCCAGATTCAAAGTTATTAAAATGACCATCAGTGAGTCATTAAGCCGCGACTTTTGAAACAAACAAATTGATTGTATAACGTGTGGCCACTTTAGTTAAATTCAATACAAAAGAATGATTTGATTGAGGCCATATAATTATTTACTTGAAATTAGAGCCACCATAATTCCTCAAAATCATTCAAGTGAAGAACAGAATTACAAACGACATTGAGCTCCTTGTGGAAAAATTGCAGAACGGGTAAGTCATCTCTAATACAGTAATAATTCATGCTTCTAGTAAGGTTTGAAATTTGAAAATCTCCCAAAATTCTTCTCTAAATCCTAATATCACCTCAGTAAAATCCCTAGGTTCAAAAATGTCCCCTAGAATTGAATTCTCTAGAGAAATAGAATATCAAAAAAGAAATGTGAGAGAAGACCTTTTACAGCAGTTGAAAGGGTCCACAGGTGATGCTACCCAGATCAAGAAAATAGTTCCAACACATTCCCGTTTCATAGTAGGAGAGGGTTTATATGACTCAGGTAGGTGGGCCAAGGATGTGATCAAAACTAGTAAAAATGGTTTGAATTTTTTTCAAACTGCTTACAGCCAGAGAAACGCTCCTTCCCCAGATTGTAATATATGGGATTTAGATGTGGGAAAATTGGTAATACCCAGGGTATTCATGGATACAGATCTGTTCACTTTGATAGCCAACACATATGACAGAGTATCCAGGGTTGTAAGGGATATAGGGGAAAATGTAATGTTAACTGTCACATCCGATGAAATCAAAAGAGTTTTCAAATTAAGTGACTCGTTAATCCAAATGGATGATATTGATTTCAATTACTTTAAGGAGGTGTACCAGACTCAGAAGGACTATTATAGGAATGAGACTCTAAAAGGGTACTTTAATAAATAAAATTGATTGTTGTGGGCCCAAACACACCAGAGCCATTCAAACTAGATTACTTTAATAGTAAAGTTAGGAAAATGTATAGTGCCCTATGCCTGGTTTTAGGAGAAGATGAAGAAGAAACAATGCCAGTTCACATCATGCTTATGGTGGTTCAGATTTTACACCCCCACCTTTCAGTAGTTTTTGATTATGCTTCTTATATTGCTAAAAAAATGCATGAAGGTTTAATAGGTATGAAAGATAGTAATATACTCAAGCCAATGGGGTGGTATTCTCTTATGATGCACATGTTTTTGTTTAATAGTGTCGATTTCATTGAGGAGGAAATGGACCTCTCCAAATTTCAAGATGATGAGGATTTGTCTGTCCAATTATGGAGTGTTGATCTATCATGGGATAGAAAATAATCCAGCTATGTATATTTTGATAGAGTTTTTTCTGCTAGGCTTAAGTCACTATTATGCAAAGAAAATCCTAGGATCCACACAGATATGATTACATTATTAAGGCCTGTGGAGCATGCCCAAGAACTGAAAATTGTCCACAATTGGGAAGATCTCATTTTGTACCCTATCTCTATAGTTATCAGGGTTTATGGATTCAGGGGAACCCCCAATGTTCTTCCCTACAGAGTACCTTTGAAAATTGGCATAGCAGAAATTCTGAGGCAAATGGGTGGATTGCAAGAAGAAGCCTTGACAGGAAAAATGAAGGGAAGTATCTTCCCTACCCTCACAATATCCCACCATTTCATCATTACAAAAGGTGGATTGACACAATTTGATAAATATTTTGAGCCCTACCATCTAGAAACATCTATGTCTAGGTGCCTAGATAATGAAGGCTTCATCATAAAAATGTTTAGGAAAAGAACCAAGTGCCTCACACTAGAACACCAATTCAATTTCCTAGAGGACATTATAAGAAATTTTTTTGATCTGAATGATAAGGAGGTTAGGAAATAAAAATGGCTAGTGTATAAGAAGTCTTTAGATTTTGCCCATAATTTTGATAGGTCATATGATCCTTTGAAGAATTTTCACCTTGGGCCAAAAAGATTGAGTCCCTTATGACAATGTTTGAAGTTATCATGCAAAATCCCAATGAGAAGAAAGACAAAGTGATGGAAACTAAGCCAAAAAAAGCTAAGGCTATTCTGCGCAAACTTACACAGGGAAGGATAGTCCCACCTGGAAATTATGTAGTTTATAAAAGAAGAGGGTATAGTAAAATTATGCCCAAAATTTGACAAATCTTCTGATCAGAAAGGAAAGAGGCCAGCAGATTTTAGTGCTCAAAAATACCCTCTACTAAGAGACAAAAAATGGAGGGAAAAGAGTAAGTGAGTTACACTCCCCTTTCCAATCCCCTCTACAAATGGATGAACAAGCTATTGCAAATAAATTGGTCCAAATGGGAAACACGGGTCAATTTTTTGTAACAGCACAAGAGCTACAAGGAGTGCTAGAGGCACCCAAGCATACAAATCTAGATCTCACTATGGTAGAGTTTGCAGGAAAGGAGCTGGACCCTGTAACCAAACAGGCCAGTGAAGAGTTTCTAGCAGATGATAATTTTGTTAAGGCTAGAGCCTTTGTTCAATTCCTATGGAGAACTCATATTGATGAGTTCAAGGATAAATGCCACATATTGCAAGAAGCTGAGCTAGATCAGAGCAAGGAGAACATTGAAATGGAAGTTACACAGGAAATGATTACGAAGTTTGACAAAATCACCCCTGAAGAGGGTAGGGAATTAGTACAGAAAAAAGGGATCCTTATCTTACCCCAATGGGATTTTTTTGATGCCATTGTTTTTGATGTTGTCAAAAAGGGAGCCAAGAAATTACACACTAGTGGGACACAAATTGGTGCCCAGTTTAGTGAGGATCATGCGGCATTAGCAATTTGGTCTTTGAAGAGGAAAGATAGAAAGAGAACAAAAGAAGATGATCAGACTGAGGATATAGGTAGCCTCATCATAAAAATATTTTCTAATACCTCAGGTGTCGAGGTAGCTAACCTTGCTATATAGACTACTAATTTGAGCTTGAAGGTAGCCGAGAAGCAAGAGGATGCTTTTAAGAACTTAACCCAGAAATATGAATTTGTTCAGAAAGCATATAATGATGAAAAGGTTAAATCTCTGCAAAAGGATGATAGAATTGCATTCCTGGAGGAAAGGCAAATAGTACAATTAGTTCCTCAAAGGAGGATTACATAGGGACCTCACCAACCATCCTCATTGAGCCCTATAATTACTTATCCTCCTTCCCCTACACCATCTAGTTCTACCACAATGGAAGAGCTTGAACAAGAAAAGACCATGCTGAAAGCTACAATAGTAGAACTTGAAAGGCAACAAAAAGAGTGAGTGGAGCAGTTTGTAGCCTTTAGAGAAGCAAAGGCATGGGTGAAGAAGAAATATGTAGATAAGATATTCAGTGCTCTTATGCATTGTACACATGAAGTAGTACCTACTTCCATATATGCTCAAGGTAAGAAAATTGTCAGCATTATAAATGAATATAATGAAAACAAAGACAAGTTGAACCAGTTGGTGAGTAAGTGGAAAGGGAAGGCAGGGGAGTTAAAATTATTCCACACCACTTGCAAGAAGAATAATGATGTTGACATATCCCTGAATAGAACCCACAAATGTGTCAAATTACTCTTAGACATGGATATAAGGAGAGACAGTGTTGTTAGAAAAGTGATGGCCTTGAAAAAAGAATATTCATAGGAAAAATATGAGATGTTTCTGAATCTCTTCAGAAAGAATGGAAATATCAAAGATGAGATGTTGTGGCATCAACAAATGAATGAAGCACTGGCAGTTAGAACTAACAACATATTAACTTTGGAGAGTACACTGCTTTTTTCTCAGACAATTGAGATAGTGGGCAAAGCTAGATCATTTTTTTTCATTTTGGACAGATGAGATTAAGAAGGCATATACCACTTGGAAGGAGATCAAAAATAGAAAAGATGAATTCCTTGGCCTCAATTGGCCAAGAAATGAGGTGTGCACTTCCTAGAAGAACAAGTACATAATAGTTGATCCAGGTGAAGGCAAGGACATGCAAGTGGATAATGAAGCCCAACAAAGCAGTTGATATAGTTGAAAATGGATATCATACATCACTAGCATTAGAGGAAACGATTTCCAGATGGATTTCTCCCAGGAAGTAAAAGGAAAATACAATCACCATGTGGCCATAGGATAAAGAATTAGTTAGAATTTCTTGTAACAAAAGTGGTTTTTTTGTCCAGTTATTATTTTGTCCTTTTGCATTCTCTGAGTTTTATCTTTTAGCATAGTCATCTAAAGTTTGTTGCATCCTTGATCTTTAAGGATTCCAAGATGACTAGTGTAGGCTATAAGTTGAAGATTGTAACATATTTCAAAAGATGGTAAAATCAATACTGCGAGGCATATTTATGAATTGTGCCTGAGCTTTAAGTTTTGAGTCAATTTGAATGTATTGAAATTGGTATCATTAATAAAATACAATGGAATTTCCAGTCTCATATCATTGATGTCTTTTTTCATTTAAATTCAACTCTTGTATGTTTAATCTATAAGGCATTTTAAATGTACTAGTTACAAGGTAGCTATGTTATTATTTGTGAGTTGCTTTCAAGGAGGGTTTAAATCTTGCAAATAGTTACAGAGGGTTAGGGTTTATGCAAGAATTTGATACATGGGTTAGAGAGTGAGAGGATAGTCTGCAAGGCATTCTATATAAAGTTTTATTTTTGTTTCAATTAATTATCTTTGGTGAACATATGTTTCCTTCTGACTCTATGGCCCAGGATTAGGCACCGGTCAAGTTTTGATAAGTAGTTGTTATCATCAAAATCAATCAAATATTAATCAATCTTTACTTTTTATTTTCTAAAGTGCACATGTCTAGATAATTGTCTTGACTATAATTCATCTTAGTGATTCCTTGAAGAGAGAATCAATAGGTTATCCTTCCTAAGCCAAGTGGCCTAAAAAGAAGAAGGATCATGAATCCTTGATCCACTGTCAGATTTGCTGAAAGTTAGTAATCTGTTGAAGGTGCACCTGCCTGGCTTTGTGGAGCCCAAAGTGTAGAAGGATTTTTTTCCTTTTTAATTAGACTTTTCCCTATATGAATTAAAATTGGGAAACAAAGAGTCAAGTATTTAATATTATATATTGATTCTATAAGAAAAAATTCTAACACCTTGTTATGTAGAGAAAAATTCATCTATTGTCACCTCCTCTTGAGTAGTATTTACAAGTTCATGTTCTTTAAATTTCTTCTTCATGATGTCAATTATCTCATCATGGACTGCCTGAGATTCACCAACTAATATTTTTCATACTATACTTCTTGTTCTAAATCTAGGTCTTAGTGCCTCTATTATAAGTTTTATATATTCAATATACAATTCAGGCTTCAGTAGGATTAATTCTTTCTCCATCATTTCTTTGTCTTTCTTCAGAGAACACCTCCATCTAGGATCATTCTTCTTATATAGTGTTTTAGGTATCATCTTATGTATTTCAGTAGGTCATCTACAAAACTTATGCAAACTAAATATAATAGTATCTTCTATCTTTGTATTATCTACATCATCAAATTTCTCATATAGCATCAATTTGCATCACTTACACTACCATATTCCCTTATTTTATTAGCTATGTTATCAGCAATAAAACTTCTCCTATTCTTAGGATCAACTGATATCTCAGTTGTCATGCCAACTAACTTATATTTTTTGTTTCTATCCTTCAACTCAACTTTATGGTTGTCTGAACTAGTTTTAGTTTCTTCTTCTTCAGAAATAGCCTTCTTTTTTCTTTTGCCCTTTGAATCTTTAAAGCCATGATTCATTGCCTTCTTTCTTTTGTAATTTCTTTATTCTGCCATAGGTGTCTCCTCTGCTTCCTTTTCCTTTTCCTTTATAGTTTCAAGCTTTGATGAAACTTTCCTCTTGGAATGTGCTCTAGCAGTAGGGGTAGGTGCCTCCTTTTTCACTATATAGCTACTAGTAGCTCTCCCTATTTCCTTACCAGTTGTAGGAGTTACAATCTCTACCTCTTTTATTTTTGTAGAAACAGCTGAATTTCCTACCTCTAGAGACACAAACTTCTCCCTAATCTTATCCATCATCTCCTTGGTAATTCCACTCTTCTTTGCTAAATCATCAACTTGTTTCCTCACTCTTCTCTATATCACAGGTGCCTTCACTCTGAGTGAATTTTCAAATATGTTTCTTCATAGATACCAAACCTGGGAGTACTGGCATAAATTGGCTTAGATAGTAACTCATCATCATGGAGTGATATAATATCACCATCTACCTCATAACCCATCGATAGATCCCGCATGTATTGTTATCCACAATAAAACATATATAATCTTTATACTTTTCTACAATACTGGTTGGGGTGCATTTTCTCTCATGAATATGTTTTTGGAAATCTTTGAAATAACCCCACATAGTACTATTAATTTTATTTCCTAACATCCTTATACATTCCTTAATTTGTATTACTACACGTCTATCAGTCGACCAGTGAATTTTATCAATACTAGTGAAATGATTCTACAAGTACAAAAATATACATACCAGTAGGGAGCCATACTTGAAAGATTATTTTTTGTCCTTCTTGATTCTCTCCATGTTTACAAAGAACTAACTTCTCATGACCTCACATAGGTCATATTGTGCATTCTCCTTCACCATATGATATACAACATGAATACCACCACCGGGTACACTATTCAATCAGCTTCATTGATAAACTTTGTAACCAATCACCATCGAAGAAAAAATCACCTCAATATCTTCAATATCATTGATCCTCATGGCATACTAATATTTTTTACTTTTTTAGGTGAGTGACCTCACCAGCTAGAATCGTTCTTAGAAATAGTACATCACCAGTCGCGCACAACCCTGTCACCATGTAAATAATCTCCTTAAAAATCTTATGTGGTCTGTCCAGCCATAACAAATGATCATGAACATGACTAACTACATATATTATCCAAGTGAATTCAAACTCATCGGTTAGGTCAAAAAAAAAAGAAAAACCCTTGTCATCCAAATGCATGTTCTCATCCTTCAATCCAGATTCCTTGCATAGTTTTATAATTGTATTGAAGATAGAACTCTAACCAATATCCTCAATATTACAGGGAACAAACAATCTTACATCCTCATCCAAAAACACACCATGAGGTATCAAGGACAAGGCACCAGTAGGATCATTTTCTACCACCTTTACAGGGTGTAACTTGAATACTGGCCTTGGCTCATCAGTAATCTCAACCAACACAAGGGTGTCCATAATTCTAACAATGTTAAACACAGAAAAAAACCTTCACAACATGAAAAGATACAACTTTGTTTGTCAATAGGGATTCTTCAAAAAATACTCTAATTCAAGCATGAAATCACAACCTTCAATTCACAAGCACTTTGAATTGCTTAGGAAATGATCACAACTGAACTTCTTAGGTCGTAGAATGCAATGTGACAAACGAACTTTAATTTTACCCTTATAATGTCTTATTTCCAAGAAATAAATGCAAATGTCAAATAATACCTTTAACTGGTCTCAATGGTTAGAACATAAAAAGTCACTTATACCATAAACAAAACCATTATGCGGTCGCATAAAATCATATGTAATAAAAGATTATTCATTAGATTCTTCCATCACATCAATACACATCTAAATATGCTGATAAATCTTACCGCCCACAAAACTTAGGGGATAGGTTATAGAACTTACTTGATTTTCTCCCCCTAAGCCAATAGTTTTGACTTAGTCTGATGATGAATTCTTCACATTACTTGATGTTGTGGATCTCTTTGACAATTCAAAAGATTTAAGTTCTTTCTTAACCCATGTATCCTTCATTTTCTTTCTTGTTCCTTCAACATCTGTAATCTTCTTGCCTTTATCATTCACATGCCTATTCACTGATTGAACCCCAGTGCTATTATTCTTAGCTCTACATAATCTAGCAAGATGTCTAATTTTGTTGCAATAGTAATAAACCATACCTATTTGTCTCCATGGTCCAGCATTGCCTCTACCAATTCTCATCTGACAATTCACTATTGTGTGTCCAAAATTGTGACAAATAGAACATGTAACATTCAATCGGTTGTTGAGAAGGACTCAACTGGTTGGGGTTATATGGCCTCTAAATGGTAATTATAGCTCTGCACTCATTAGTCCTATGACCATACTTGTTATAGTGATAAAATTTACCTTGCAAATTATTAGTTCTAGCATTATAACCATCAGATCTACCATAAGATTTTGCAAATCTAGAAATATGTGGGTTAGGTTTAGACCTACAAACATTAGAAGTATGTCCTTCCTTATGGAAATTGAAACATACTGGTTTATTATTCCTCTTACCAGATATATTTTTGTTCACTTTAGGTGTTGACTTTCCTTTAGCATGGATCTCCTTTGTACCAGATGAATCACCGACTTCAAATTTTGAAAACACCGATCCTTGTTTTTCATTATTTCTCCTTTGGCTTGATATTTGTTCATCAAATTTAGCAGAACTCTTGTTGAACTTGTCCAACAGATCATTAGCACTCTTCAACTCTTCTTTCATTTTTTCATTCTCATTTCTTAGATTCTCATTTTTTCTTATGAGATTAGCTTTTTCTTCATTTGAATCATGTAGGTGTTCCCACAAAACAACAAATTCTTGTTTAGATTTGAATAGTTCCTCCCAAATTGGCTGTCAAGGTGTCATATTTAGCTTTGAGAGCATCTATTGTAACCTTATTATATTCATCTAAAATTTTCCTTCTTCTAACTCTTCACCCATTCTCATTGAGAATTTTTCCAACTCCCTTTGCATATTCTTCTTTTCTTTCTTCAGCTTGTCCAACACCTTATGCATGTCCTTGTTGTCCTTAGCTAGTTATTCATCATCCAAGGCCACAAATTCTACCTTAGATTCATCAAAACCACTCTTCTTAGATAGGTGTTTGATTAGATCTTGACTATCAATCAATTGTTCAACCAACTCTTCTCTCTTAGCCCTAGATATCTTCAACTGGTCTTTAAGTTTCTCAATCATATCCTTAGCCTTTGTAATTTGTCTTCTGTAAAACTCCATGTATTCCTTCAGGATCTCACCCAATTTTTTAGGATTATTCAAGGGAACTAGGCTCTGATACCAATTGTTAGAATATAGAAGAACTAAGAGGGGGTGAATCAGTGCAAACATGAAATGCACTAATTCAACCAATAATCTAATAATGCTTTTAACCAACTTGTAATAAATAAAGCATGCAAGAGTAACTATGTAGTAGAAGTAAAAAAATTCAAACATCCACAGATCATAACACATAACACCACTATTTTATCCTGGAAACCCTTGTAAGAGGGAGAAAACTATGGTGGGGATGAAACCCACAAATCTCTTCACTGCAGTAAAATAGAGTTGCCTTGTTATGAGCTTACAATTATTAGTAATAACTGAGAGGGGGGGTTAATCAGTGGCCTCAAAAATTAATCCTTAAATCAACCCTTAAAACTTATTACCACTTTTAATCCTTTGGTTATACTTAGTCCTACAAGATGAATGCCTTGATGTACTTATAACAAATTACTACTGTTTGTGCTATTTCCTTTTTAGATTGTACCTTGAAATTCTCCTAGGGTCCCTTGTCATTAGTAGTGTTTAAGGCTTTGAAATCAAGATCAAAATTGTCCTTATGCCTCTACAAAGTTTGTACAAACCCTTAACCTAGTTGAAAATGGTGGGAAATGACTAAAAACCCTAATTGCCTTGGCTAATTCTATCTTCACGTTACTTTTTTGGTCACTTAAGTCACCTCAAGTCATGTGTCCATGTTAAATGGGTTTCTTTTTACAAAAATATTGTGATTCCTAACCGCTTTAATAATTCTTAAGTCACGCCATGAAAAGTCCCTTTTACATCATCACCTTATATGTCAAGCAAGTTGTTTTAAATCTGATGGCTCTCTTAAAGGCTTAATCAAAAGGTGCACGACATCTATCAAGAAAGCAATTAAGCAGAGGTGATGTGTGTCCTTGGTGGGGCCAAACAAGTCATAAAGGTTCTTAGTTAAACAGTGGGCAAGTTGTTTTAAATTTGATGACTCACTTAATGGCTTAATCAAAAGGTGCACAACATCTATCAAGAAAGAAATTAAGTGGAGGTGACGTGTGTCCTTGGTGGGGCCGAAAAAGTCATAAAGGTTCTTAGTTAAATAGTGGGCAAGTTGTTTTAAATCTAGCGGCTCACTTAATGGCTTAATCAAAAGGTGCACAACATCTATCAAGCAAGCAATTAAGCGGAGGTGACACGTGTCCTTGGTGGGGCTGAACAAGTCATAAAGGTTGTCAGTTAAATAGTGGGCAAGTATGAAAAGATCGAACGGTCCGCTTAATGGCTTAAAGGAAAAGTGCACAGTATCTAACAGGCAAGCAATTAAGTGGAGGTGACACCTATCTAGGTAAGAGTGTGGGTCCAGTCATAGACAAGTATAAAAGGTGTTAAAACCCAAAAAGATCTGACGGTCAGCTTAATGGCTTATAAAAAAAGATGCACGACATCTAACGGGTAAACCATTAAGTGGTGATGACATCTGGCAGTTGGTGGGCCCAGGCATTTAGAGCTGGCGAGAACTTAAACCACAGTTAAGTTGTTTCATATCCGACGGCTCGCTTAATCGCTTAAAGGGAAAGTGCTCAACATTTAGCGAGTAAGCAATTAAGCGGTGGTGACACGTGTCCTCGGAGGACAATCATTTTTGGGAAAATAAGATAGCCGTTAGATGCAGAGAACGATGTATAGAATCAATGACTTAAATTCAAAGTTGATAAAATAAGTTGCAGAGAGCCGTTAAGCTATGAAATTGAAGCTTGTGAATTAATTGCAGAACGTGTGGCAACTCTAGTCAAATTTAATTTGAAATATTGATTTGATTGAGGCCGTAGAATTGACTAAGTTGACTTGTAGTCACAATGATTCATTAAAATCATTAGATCAAAAATGGGATTGCAGAGAAAATTGGCTTCACGTGACTTTTGTGCAGAATGGGTAAGCTTACTGATTCACTAGCATTCAAATTGTGGTGGAATTTGCAGTTCAGAAAGGTTTTAGAGCTTTGTTTCAGAATCTGAGTCTAGTATCAAAAGAAAAAAACTTAAAAATGGCCCCTAGAGTTGAGGTTTCTCAAGAGACTGATTACCAAAAATGGAACGTTACGGAAGATTTTTTGCAACAATTGCCACTATCCTCAGGGGATGCCACACTAATTAAAAGGTTAGTTCCACCACATCCCCACTTCAAAATTGGAGAAGGGTTATACAATTTTGGTAGATAGGCGAAAGATGCTAGTACTAGTTTTGATGGCCTCACTTTGTTTAGGACAGACTATAGCCAGAGGAATGCCCCTACCCCAGACTGTAATATTTGGGAGTTAGATGTGGGAAAACTGATGGCACCTAGTGTGTTCATGGACACTGATTTGTTCACTTTAATTGGTAATACTTATGATAAGGTGGCTAGGGTTGTTAGGGACACCCAGGGAAATATACTATTCACTGTATCAGCTGATGAAATCAGAAGGATCTTCAAACTGACTGACACCTCTGAGCATATGGATGATATTGATCTTGAGTACTTTAAAGAAGTATACCAAAATCAAAGAGATTATTACAGGGGTGAAGCATTGAAGGGTTATATCAATAAAATAGGGAACTTGGTTGTAGTAGGGCCTAGGACCCCGGAACCC
This sequence comes from Thuja plicata, assembly GCA_018584345.1. Classification (NCBI taxonomy): domain Eukaryota; kingdom Viridiplantae; phylum Streptophyta; class Pinopsida; order Cupressales; family Cupressaceae; genus Thuja; species Thuja plicata. Next base: position 2,385,153 of record MU228456.1, on the reverse strand, counting down.
TTCAAGTTGGATCTTTTAAATAGAAAAGCCAGAAAGATGTACAATGCTCTGTGCAATGTTTTGGGGATAGATGAAGATGTGGCAATGCCTGTCCATATAATGCTGATGGTTGTTTAAATTCTACATCCCCACTTGTCAGTGGTATTTTATTTTGCATCTTATATTGCTCAGGAGATGCATGAGGGTCTGTCAGGAATTCAAGATGACAACATATAGAAACCAATGAGTTGGTATTCCCTCATGATGCATATGTTATTGTTCAATAGTGTAGACTTCTTTGAGGAAGAAATGGAACTAGATAAATTCCAAGATGGTAAAGAATTGCCTATTTCAAATGTGGAGTACAGATTTGTCATGGGACAAGAAGAATTATAGTTATGTGTATTTTGATAAGGTTTTATCAACTAGACTCAAGTCACTCCCGAGTAACCAGAATGCTAGGGTCCACAATGAAATGATGAGGCTTTTAAGGCCTATGGAATATGCCTCAGAGCTAAAAATTTCTCACAATTGGGGAGATCTAATTTTGTACCCTTTTTCCACAGTAATAAGGGTTTATGGTTTCAGAGGAACTCCTTATGTGCTACCCTACAGAGTCCCACTCAAGATTGGAGTAGCAGAAATTATAATGCAATTGGGTGGGCTACAGGAAGAAGCATTGACTAGAAAGATGAAGGGAAATATCTTTCCTACCCTCACTAGAGCCCATCACTTCATCATAACCAAAGGTGGGTGGACACAGTTTCACAAGTATTTTGAGCCCTATCATTTGGCCACTTTTGTGTCCAGATGTGTAGACAATGAATATTTTATTATGGGTATGTTCAGGAAGAGGACTAAATGTGTGATGTTAGAACATCAATTCAATTATCCAGAGGATATCATCAAAAATATTTTTGACCTTGATGTTCAGGAAATCAGGAAAGAGAAATGGATGGCGTACAAGAAGTCTTTGGACTTTGTACAAAATTTTGACAAGACTTATGAACCTTTAAAGGATTTTTTCCAATGGTCTTAAAAAATTGATTCCCTAATGAATCTTTTTGAGGGAATTAAGTAAACCCTAAATGAGAAGAGGCAGAGAGCAGTTGAAAATGGTCCAGAAAGAGCTCTTGCTGTCCTGAATAGATTTCCACAGAGTAGAATAGTCCCACCAGGGAATTATGTAGTATATAAAAGGAGAGGATACACTATTATTGCTCCCAAAGCTGACCACCCTCTTTAGCATAAGGGAAGGAGACCAATAGATATTAGTGTTCATGAGGTTCCCTCTCCCAAAAGGAAAAGGGTGGAAACCAAAGAATAGGAGAGTGAATTATACTCTCCTTCCCAATCCCCCATGTAGTCTGATGATCAGGCCATTGTTGAACAACTAGTACAATTGAGTAATTTTGGTGATGTAGTTGTTACCACTCAAGAGCTAAAATAAGGGATGCCAAAGGCACCTAGGCATATAGCAACTAACCTCATAGTAGCAGAGTTTGCTGGTAAGGAGTTAGATCCTATACCCAAACAGGCCAGTGATGAATTCTTGTCTGATGACAATTTTATCAAAACCAGGGCTTTCATTCAATTTATATGGAGGTGCCATATTGATGAATACAATCACAAGTGCCAAAAGATGCTAGAATCTCAACCTAACTCTGCCAAGGAGGATGTAGAGAAAGAAGTTAAGAAGGAAATGATATCAAATTTTGATAAGATTATCCCTGAGGAGGGCAGACAAATGGTTAAAAGGCGGGGAGTTCTCATATTGCCACAATGGCATCTAGCAGATGCAGTGGTCTTTGATGCTGTAAGAAAGCAAGCTAAACCTATGAGCACTGGTGGGATATCAATTGGTGCCTAGTTTAGTAAAGATCATGCAGCTCTAACCATTTGGGCATTAAAGAAAAAGGACAAGAGGAGAATAAAGGAAGATGATGATGTTGAAGATACAGGTAGCCTAATTGTAAAGAGGGTTGCTGACACTTCAAGAATTGAAGCTGCAAACCTTGTGGTTCAAATAGATAATTTAAGCATGAAGGTAGTTGAGAGAGAAAAGGAGGCCTATGTCAGCTTAAATGAGAGATATGAATTTGTACTTAAAGCTTATAATGAGGAAAAGGTTAAATCTTTAATGAAAGATAACAGAATAGCAGAGCTGGAGGGTAAACAAAAGATCCAATTTGTGCCCCAAGGGGTAATTTCTCAGCTACCTCATCATCCCTCCTCCTCTAGTCCATTTGTAACATATCCCCCATCCCTTGCACCTTTAATTACTACTACCCAAGAAGCCATTGATGCTAAAAGAGAAGAATTAGAGGCTGAGAAGAACAGGTTGATCAGTGAAAGAACAAGGCTAAAATAAGAGGGTAAAAGGGATCTTGAAAATTCCCCAACATACAAAGAGGCTAAGGAATTGGTAAAGCAAAAATGTTTAGATCAGATATTTTCCAACCTCAAAAGGTGTGCCAATGAGGTTAACCTTTCTAACCTCTATTTACTAGGAAAGAAGATTGCAAGCATCACCAGCAAACATGAGGATGAAAAGAAGAAGTGGGATCTGATAGTGAATAATTGGAAAGGGAAGGCAGCCCATTTCAAATCCTTTTACTCTCTCTCAAAGGAACAAAATAACATTGATATTATCTTGACAAGCACCCATAGATGTCTCAAACTAATGGTTAATTTGGACATCAAGAAGATCATGATCATCAAAAGGTTCACAATTCTGAGAGAATATTTTTCCAAGGATAGATATGATATGTATCCCAATATGTTCAAAGAAGATGGGAACATAAATAGTGAAGCCTTATGGCTGAGACAATTGAATGAAGCACTAACCAGCAGGACAAAAAGTATTATTACATTGGCAAATACTGGCTGGTTTGTGTTGACTATTGATATCATAAGAAAAGCCAAAGCATTTTTTTAATCCTTTGAGGTAGAAGTTGAGAAAGATAACAATGACTAGGAAGAGTTCAACAGCCAGAAAGATGAATTCCTCAGTTTCATTTGGCCGAGTGATGAGGTGTTCACTACGTGGGTTAGCAAGTATGGTATAGTCACCCCAGTAGCATGAGACAATAAACATAAAGGGGACAGCTAACACCAAAGAGGTTGAGAAATTTGAACAAATTAGATGTTGGGGCCTATGCAGTAGCAAGTAAACAAAATCTAGATGAAAAAGACCCAGCCAGCTCAAAGCAACTTCAAGCATTCAGGCGGTCACAGGACAGAAGATTACATTGCTGATAGCAAAATTTGTTACTCCCATCCGCCTGAAATTTTGTCTCTTCTTGGAACTGTATTTTTTCATCTAGCCTAGTCATCCATAGATTGTTGTATCCTTATTTTCCAAAAGGATTCCAAGATGACTGTGGCTATCTATAAGTATCAAGTTCTAGTATTGTAATAAGGATGGTAAAATAAGACTACAACGCAGATTAATAAATTGTGTCTGAATGTCAGTTTTTTAGTCTTTGAATGCACTGATATCGAATTTAAATCAATAAAATACAATAGAATCTCCATTTTGATATCAATGATGTCTTCTTTCATTTTCTATTAATTCTTGTATATTCAATTTGTAAGGCATTTTAAGTATACTGGTTATAAAGTAGCCATGTTCTTGTGTGTAAGTTTCTTTCAAGGAGAGTTTTAAATGTTTCAGATAATTGCAGAGGGTTAGGGTTTATGCAGGGATTTGATACATGGGTGTGAGGATGAGAGGATAGTCTATAAGGAATTCTATCTGGGGTTCATTAGTATTTTCATTGATTATCTTTAATATATGTATGCTCTATTTTGACTCTATCACCCATGATTAGGCACTGGTCAAAATCCTGGCAAGTGGTTGTTATCATCAATTCAAATTTAATCAATCTTTATATTTCTACTATTTCAAGTACATGTCTAGTTAATTGTATTCATTACGATTCATCTTAGTGATTCCTTGAAGAGTGAATCAATAGGTTAGCCTTCCTAAGCCTAATGGCATAAAAAGAAGAAGGATCACCAATCCTTAATCCACTGTTAAAAAAAAATTGTTGAAGGATAATATTCTATCAGAGGTGCGCCCGCCTGGGTATGTGGAGCCCAAAGTGTAGAAGGATTTTTCATCCTTGTTAATTAGCATTTCCCTTGTGAGAATATAACTTGGGAACAAGAGAGTCTGGCATTTATTACTATTATAATCGATTCTACAAAAAAAAGAGCTAAAAAATTGGCGACTCTATTGGGGAACTTGCAATGTTCTAAGAGTCATGATCATGAAAGTATTTGTCCTTACAATATTGAGAATTAGTTTGTTTTTCCTCATAATCATTAAAGTGAGTTTATTATTCTTATCTACCGTGGCACATTGTTTGAAGGTCCTAATTTTGAAAATGATACAAATCTTGTCTCAGTTGGAATAGTTGATAACTCTAAAATATCTAATATGGTTCCTTGTCTGTTTTCAAGAGGAAGTCAACTGAACGAAAAATATTTGTATTTATGAATAGTGAAAGATCATTTTCTTGAAGTTGCCAGGTGAGGAATTATCAAGCCTAATCTATCTGCAAATTTCTATATTTTCTTATTGCTTAAAGCAAGTCTGAGACAGGACAAGGTGTTTGATCTCTATATATATTAATCCTCTGAAAATGGGTGGCAACTCTAACTTTTGTGTATTCCAGTATTGCATAGTGAAATATTTGTTTGTTCTATGAGATGAGCTAACAAAGAAATACCAGATAGTATTCCAAAATGAATCCTGAAAAGGATCTTGGAGAAGAGCTCCATACGCCTCAAAGGAAACAATGGTCCAAAAGAGGGGCATCTAAACATGATTCCCAACATTCCTCTGAAGGAAAAATGGATATTCCCATTCGAGAAAGGAAGTCATCTTCATCTGAAGATGCAGAACCCATGGGACCAATTGACTTATATTGCTGAAACAACATCATATGATTCTAATAAATTGCAAGATGAGGTTGTGGCTTTGAAAAGAAAAAAGAAAGAACAAGAAAAGGAAATAGCTAAAGCAGAGGAAAAATGTGGGCAAAGGATATATGACTTATTATTGGAAAGAGATGAGCTCTTAGCTGAGACTAGAAGGAATGACGTCAAGACTAAAAGCCTGAATCAAGAAGTAAAAGGTCTGGATCTAGAATTGTTTGGTACCCTAAATGATTTGAGAAACAAAGCTCTGAATAAAATCTCAAACCTTGACAAGGATGAGTTTGAGAAGGAAGGACCTGTAATTAGGCAATTGTTCCCATATGAGAATGAGTGAAATATGAAACTCAAGGTAACTACTAAAGATGCCCCTGACAAAGGTAAGAAAAAGGTTGTGGGTATTAGCATAAATGAGCCTGGGCAGAAATTTTCTAACCTTCAGGGAATGCCTCAAATTGATTTGTACATTGAACAAGCCAGGAAGGCTAAAGATGACTTGGCAAAACAACTAGAAAAGTTGGAATTGGAGGTTGTTGCAGCTGATATGAAGAAGAAGATAGCCTTACTTCATGCTACCAATAATACTACTGCAAGTAGTTCTATGCATGTGAATCAAGGAGTACAACAATTAAATCTATATGTTGATCTAAATGTGAACAAAAAAGGTGGTGCTCCTAAAATCCAAAAGTGTGGAAAGAACCCAAATGTTCAAAACTCTGGTTCTAATGTAACTACTCAAATTATGGGTCCTCACCCAAATTTTCAAGCTGCCAAGCCCAAGCAGAGTGTTCCTCCACCTATTCAACATCAAGGAGGAATTGCTAGACCAAATGGTAATAATGAGTTGGGAAATTTTCAAAGGAGGCATGTCCACATGAACAGATACATAGCTCTCTTCTTTGAAGGCATTCCTGGTCACCCTAATGTGATCCCCAATGAGGTAAGAGATAGGATCCATAAGTTCATAGGAAATAATGTTGTTACTTGTGAAGAGAATTTAAAAGCTTTTGGTGATAAGATGACTGAATTTGAAATTGAAAATGAGGATGTCATTATGAAACTTTTTGTTCAATCTTTAATTGAAGATGCTAGGGATTGGTTCAGAAACTTGCCTAATGATAGTATTGCCTCTTGGGATGAATTTTTAAAATCCTTTAGGGAGTAGTATAGAGAGCATGTTAATTCTGGATACATGTTAAATGAATTTAATAACATCAAGAAGTTCCCAAATGAAAATATGGCTAACTTTAACAGTAGATTTCAAAAGGCCATGAACAAATTGTTCCAAGTTTTGAGATTAGATGAAGAAGTGTGCCTTACCACTTACATTAATGTTGCTGATGGAAAAATGTCTTATCTTCTTAGAGATAAAAACCCAACTACCTTAAGGGATGCTTACAAGATAGAAATTGACATTGAGAGTAATAGGAGAGCATCGGGGAAATTGGGGAAGAGAGAAGACAATAAACTTTGGAAAGAAAAGGGATCTGCCAATAAAAGTGTCAAAGAAGATGATACAATGATAAATTGGTGAGTGCAGTAAAAGACCTTGCTACCAAGATGGATAAGAATGATAGAGGAGGGTACTGAGATAATAAGTATACTAAACAAAGATTTGACAGACAGCCTAACCTGAGAGATTATCCATACAAGACTAATTGGAATAATGGAAAACCTGTCCCTGAAGGGCAAGATAACCCAAAAGCAAAAGAAACCCCAGATCCCCTAAAAAGGAACAATGCCAACTATGTTGAGAATACTCCCTGGTGTGATGCTTGCAATATGCCACTCTTCCTATCAATGTGTAGTAGCTTAGGCTTTGTTTGACCAAACAAAAGAAGAAGAGAAGGACGACATTGCTATCAATATGTTCACTGTAAAGAAACCATATCCATGGCTCCCTGATATTGCTTCATCCTCTGATAATTCATGTTTGGAGGATAATTATTGTTTTACAAACCAGTTACAAAGTTCAACATATCAAAATGATCAGGATGAGTATGTTTCACAGGCAACTATAAACACAGTGGGTGATGATAATTCACAATCTCATTTTAGGACTCCTACTGATGAAGAGAAAAGGTCTTTAACTGTTGCAACAATTAATCAAGAAAGAAGTGCCTAAAACTTAAGAAATAGAATAGTACAACCAGCTCAAGGCAAGTCTACCCCTGTTTATGTTAGAAAAGACTCGCCTCAAGTAAATGAGGATTTTCATCCTAAGAAAGATGACAAAGATAAATGTTGCAAACAAGCAGGATCTTCTCATGATCATATTGGGGAGGGGATATCAAAGGAAGAATTAGTACCAAATGAGAAACTCAAGAAAATGAAGAAAGTAAATGATATGCCCCCTGAATCACCTCA
>MU228456.1:2337851-2377623 GCA_018584345.1 Thuja plicata | reverse complement strand
AAAAGGAAAGAGCAAGGAATTTTCTAACATTTGTATTGGAAATATAATAACCCAAGAACCATTGTCTATTGATCCATTCTATGTCACCTTAATGGTAAATAATTTCTTGGTAAAAAACTGCATGATTGATTCTGGAGCAGCAACAAATGTGATGTCCTATCATGTGATGAAAGAATTAGGCCTTTAGGTTACTACATCTTCTGGGAGTTGTTATGCTATGGATAATAGGGAAGTTCCTGTGATAGGAACATTGAAGGATGTTGAAGTGAAAATTGATGCTTTCCCTGAAGAAACTTATAGAATGGACATAGTGGTCATGGACACTAAACCATATTATGGTATGCTTTTATCAAGGCAATGGGAAGCAACAGTAGGAGGAAAGATGAAGTTGGATTTATCCTATGCAACTATCTTTGTAAATGGGAATGAGGTCAAATTATACAAAGAACCCCGGTCATCTGTTATGGTTGAGGTGGTCTTACCTGATCAATTAAATTGTTGTGTGGATGTTGATATGGAGAATTTTATGGTTGAAGAAGTTAAGCCACAGCTAAAGAACACTGACCCAATTGTGGATGAATTGCTATTGCAACAAAATGGACTTTGGAAAATGTATTTTGATGGAGGATTTTCAAAAGAAGGATCTGGGGTAGGAGTCTTGTTGAGATCCCCATCATGTATCACTTTCAAATATTCATTCATGTTAACTTTTCAATGCACAAATAATACTACCGAATATGAGGCTTTAATCTTGGGAATGGATATTGCCATCAAGCATGGTATTAAATGTTTAAAATCCTATGGAGATTTCCAGTTAATTATATCTCAGATTAGGGGACACTATGCTGCTAAAGATGACTGATTAAAATTGTATAAATATGTTGTCTGGGATAGGATGGAATTCTTTGATGCATTCAATATATTATGGGTAGAAAGATCAAATAATATAATGGCAGATTTCCTTGCAAGTGTTTCCCTAAAAAATAATGATGCTACTCTTACTGGCATGTTTGTGGTTGAAATGAAAAGTAGGCCAGCAGTTCCTGACAATACTCATAATTGGCAAGTTTTTGAGGATGATGATGATATCCTCAAGTTCATCCAATATATGGATCAATATGATGGTAAAAAGATTGATTGTGAATCTCTAGTGTCAATTGTGGACAATAAGGAATATATTTTTGATCAGGAAGTCATCCAATTGGATACTAATCACATTCCCAAGGGATTGGTTGAATTGGAAGGCATGTTCAACATAAATGACAACTATATGACTCAGAAGTCCAATGCCAGAGTGGAAGACTTAAAGGAAATTAATTTGGGATCTGAAACATCTCCCCAATCAATTTACATTGGAAAAAAATTGGACAGCAATGTGAGACAGAATTTGATAAAGTTGCTAAAAAGGTACAAACATGTTTTTGCCTAGTCCTATGATGATTTGAAAGCCTATAAAGAAGATTTATTTCAGCATGATGTCCCTTTAAAAGAAGGCACTAAACCATTCAGACAAAAACAAAGGCCAATCAATCCATTACTGGCTACCAAGATGCAGATAGAACTGATGAAGCTAAGGGATATAGGTATAATCAAGCCTATTAGACATTCATCTTGGGTCTCTAACTTAGTCCCTGTAAGAAAGAAAAATGGGGAGATAAGGTTGTGTGTTGATTTCATAAATTTAAATGTAGCCTCATTGAAACATAATTACGGACTGCCTAACATGGAGGCTATGTTGCATAAAGTCACTGGATGTGATCTGTTATCTATGATGGATGGATTCTTAGGGTACAATCAAGTGTTGGTTAAAGAATCTGAGTAATTCAAAAAAGCATTTACTACCCCTTGGGGCACCTATGTATATGCTCGTATGCCATTTGGGCTAAAAAATGTTGGTACAACTTTTCAAAGAGCTATGGATGTAGCCTTCAAAGACCTCATAAATGTTTTGATGGTGGTGTACCAAGATGATTTAACAGCTTTCTCAAAAAGGGAAGAGGATCATTGCAATCACTTGGAAAAGGTCATGGTAAAAGCACTAGAATATGGGGTGTCTCTGAACCCAAAAAAGTGTCACTTTGTTGTTACTAAGGGGAAACTTTTGGGACATATAGTGTCAAAGGAAGTGGTGAGGATAGATCCTAAAAGGATTGAATCCATCCAAAAGGTAATTTCTCCCAAGAACCTAAAAGGTATACAATCATTTCTAAGGAAGATTAACTTTGTTAGGAGATTTATTGCCAACTTTGCAGAACTGGTTAAACCTATTGTCAAATTGCTAAAGAAAAATGTGAAGTTTGAATGGGGAAAAGAGGCCCAGTTAGCCTTTGAAAGAATAAAACAAGCTATTCAAGAAGCACCAGTCCTTGTATCCCCTGATTACACTAAGCCCTTTTCTTTTTTTATGTTTGCCTCATTTCATACTATTGCAGCAGCCTTATTGTAGAAGGATAGTGAAGGATTTGAGCACCCCATTGCATATTTTAGTAAGTCATTGCAATCAACTGAATTAAATTATCAAATGATGGAAAAACAAGCTTATGCTCTGGTGAAGGTAGTCAAGGCTTTTAGGCCTTATTTGGTGTTTGCAAAAGTAAAAGCCTATGTCCCTCATGTTGTTGTCAAGGACATCTTTGTTCAAAATGAAGTGACAGGAAAGAGATGTAAATGGATAAACAAAGTCCAAGAGTTTGACATAGAAATCCATATCACTAATTTGGTGAGGGGATTAGGGTTGGCTAAGTTGATGACAGAAGAAAATTTGGATCTAGTCCAAGTAAACAATGTTGGTGTAGAAGAAAAATGCTTGACAAGTATTGAGATGCAACCCCAGTATACCAATATTGTTTATTTTCTGAAAAATGCTAAATATCCAGATAACTTGAATGATAACCAAAGGAGGAGTTTGAAGCTGCAATCACAAAAGTATGTTTTTTTGCAGGGTGATTTGTTCTAGAAAAACAGAGATGTGATCTTGTTATTATGCCTTGACAAAGGTCAATCAAAAAAGGTATTGAAAGAGATGCATGTTGGAATATGTGGAGGGCATTATTCTGCTAGAACAACAACCAACAAAATTTTAAGGGCTAGATATTATTGGCCTTGTGTTTTTCAAGATGCTCACACTTTTGTTAGGAAATGTGAGCCTTGCCAGAGATTTTCAAGCAAGATGAAATATTCAGGGGAATTTTTATTAAACTCAGTGGTAGCAGAAGCTCCCTTTGCTATGTGGGGAATAGACTTTATAGGAGAATTTAATGAGAAATCAAGTGGAGGCCATGGCTGGATTTTGCTAGCAACTGATTATCTCACAAAGCGGGTAGAAGCAATCCCAACCAAAAAGGCAACAAGAACTATGGTTATTGATTTTTTGATGGATAATATAATTACAAGATTTGGTGTCCCCCTTAAATTGATAATGGATAATGCCATGTGCTTTAGATATGAAGAATTCACTAACTTTTGCTCTGATATGGGAATTGTTATGTCCTATTCATCTCCATACCACCCTCAAGATAATGGTCAAGTAGAATCTAGTAATAAAAGCATTTTGCAAATCCTAAAAAAGACCTTGGAGCGAAATAAGAGAGGTTGGCATGTTAAATTGAAACTTGCCCTTTGGGTTGATAGGATTACTGTCAAGAAGGCCACTGGAAAGTCTCCTTTTGAATTGGTTTATGGTGTTCAGTCAAGAATGTCTATCAACAATCTGCTCCCAATTTACAAATTTATCTAAGATGAAAGAATAGAAATTTTTGAACCCATGGAAGAAAGGATGGTTCAGCTGGTAGAATTGGAGGAAATAAGGAGAGAAAGCCAAAGAGAAAATATCAAATTACAGCAAAAAATGAAATACCTTTTTGACAAAAGGGCAGATGAGAGAAAGTTTCTACCTGGTGATTTTGTATTACAATGGAATACTAGGGCTGAAGAGAAAGGCAAACACAAGAAATTTGAATCACTATGGATTGGACCTTTTATTATATCTCGGATCTATGGAAAAGATTCTTATTTTCTCAAGAATCTGGATGATGAAGAACAGAAATTGCCAGTACATGGACAATTCTTGAAAAATTTCTTTAATTAAGATTTCTTCTCCATGCATAGTAGTATGTATTATATGTATAGGTGTGTTTCCTTTCTGTTGTGTGTTTGTTTCCTATTTTAGGTTGATCTAGTTTGTGGTCTGCTTCTCCAGAGATCTGTGGTTCTTGTTATAACCTGGTGTTTAAAAATCCTCAGAGAGAGCCACTGTTGGTACTATTTCCTATTTATATTGTACCTTGCAATTCTCCTAGGGTCCCTTGTACTTAAAAGTGTCTAAGGCTTTGAAATCAAGATCAAAATTGTCCTTATGCCTCTGCAAAGTTTGTTCAAACCCTTAAACTAGTTGAAAATGGTGGAAAATGACTAAAAATGCTAATTACCTTGGCCGATTCTATCTTCATGTTACTTTTTTGGTAACTTAAGTCACCTCAAGTCATGTGTCCATGTTAAATGGGTTTCTTTTTACAAAAAGATTGTGATTCCTAACCGCTTTAATAATTCTTAAGTCACGCCATGAAAAGTCTCTTTTACATCATCACCTTATATGTCAAGCAAGTTGTTTTAAATCTGACGGCTCGCTTAATGGCTTAATCAAAATGTGCATGACAGCTATCAAGCAAGTGATTAAGTGGTGGTGATGCGTGTCCTTGGTAGGGCCGAACAAGTCATAAAGGTTCTTAGTTAAACAGTGGGCAAGTTGTTTTAAATATGATGGCTCAGTTAATGGCTTAATCAAAAGGTGCATGACATCTATGAAGCAAGCAATTAAGAAGAGGTGATGCATGTCCTTGGTGGGGCCGAATAAGTCATAAATGTTCTTAGTTAAATAGTGGGAAAGTATGAAAAGATTGAACGGTCCGCTTAATGGCTTAAAGGAAAAGTGCATGGTATCTAACAGGCATGTGATTAAGTGGAGGTGACACCTATCCAGGAAAGAGTGTGGGTCCAGTCGTAGACAAGTATAAAAGGTGTTAAAACCTAGAAAGATCTAACGGTCAACTTAATGGATTATACAAAAGATGCATGACATCTAACGGGTAAACCATTAAGCGATGATGACATTTGGTAGTTGGTGGGCCCAGGCATTCAGAGCTGGTGAGAACTTAAACCACAGTTAAGTTTTTTTCATATCCATCGGCTCACTTAATCACTTAAAGGGAAACTACTTGACATCTAGCAAGTAAGCGAATAAGCGGTGGTGACACGTGTCCTTGGTGGACAGTTGTTTTGGGGAAAATAAGATAGCCGTCAGATGCAGAGAACGATGTACATATCAATGCCTTAATATAAAATTTGATAAAATAAGTTGCAGAGAGTCATTAAGCCCCAAAATTGAAGCATGTGAATTAATTGTAGAACATGTGGCAACTCTAGTCGAAGTTAATTTGAAAGATTTATTTGATTGAGGTCATAGAATTGATTAAGTTGACTTGCAGTCACAATGATTCATCAAAATTATTCGAGTAAAAATGGGATTGCAGAGAAAATTGGCTTCACGTGACTTCTGTGCAGAATGGGTAAGCTTACTGATTCATTAGCATTCAAATTATGGTGGAATTTGCAGTTCAGAAAGGTTTTAGAGCTTTATTTCAGAATCTGAGTCTAGTATCAAAATAAAAAAACTTAGAATGGCCCCTAGATTTGAGGTTTCTGGAGAGAGTGATTACCAAAAATGGAACGTTAGGGAAGATTTGTTGCAACAATTGCCACTGTCCTCAGGGGATGCCACACAAATTAAAAGGGTAGTTCCACCACATCTCTACTTCAAAATTAGAGAAGGGTTATACAATTCGGGTAGATGGGCGAAAGATGCCAATACTAGTTTTGATGGCCTCACTTTGTTTAGGATGGCCTATAGCCAGAGGAATGCCCCTAACCCAAACCTTAATATTTGGGAATTAGATGTGGGAAAAATGATAGCACCTAATGTGTTCATAGACACTGATTTGTTCACTTAAATTTCTAATACTTATGATAAGGTGGCTAGGGTTGTTAGGGACACCCAGGGAAATATACTATTGACTGTATCAGCTGATGAAATCAGAAGGATCTTCAAGCTGACTGACACCTCTGAGCATATGGATGATATTGATCTTGAGTACTTTAAAGAAGTATACCAAAATCAAAGAGATTATTACAGGGGCGAAGCATTGAAGGGGTATATCAATAAAATAGGGAAATTGGTTGTAGTAGGGCCTAGGACCCTAGAACCCTTCAAGTTGGATCTTTTTAATGGAAAATCCAAAAAGATGTACAGTGCTCTGTTGAATGTTTTTTGGATAGATGAAGATGTGGCAATGCATGTCCATATAATGCTGATGGTTGTTCAAATTCTACATCCCCACTTGTCAGTGGTATTTTATTTTGCATCTTATATTGCTCAGGAGATGCATGAGGGTCTGTCAGGAATTCAAGATGGAAACATACAAAAACCAGTGGGTTGGTATTCCCTCATGATGCATATGTTCTTGTTAAACAATGCAGACTTCTTTGAGGAAGAAATGGAACTAGATAAATTCCAAGATGGTAAAGAATTAACTATTCAAATGTGGAGTGCAGATTTTTCATGGGATAGGAAGAATGCTAGTTATGTGTATTTTGATAAGGTTTTTGCAACTAGACTCAAGTCACTGCTGAGTAACCAGAATGCTAGGGTCCACAATGAAATGATGAGGCTTTTAAGGCCTATGGAATATTCCCCAGAGCTAAAAATTTCTCATAATTGGGGAGATCTAATTTTGTACCCTTTTTCCATAGTATTTAGGGATTATGGTTTCAGAGGAACTCCTTATGTGCTACCCTACAGAGTCCCACTCAAGATTGTAGTAGCAGAAATTATAAGGCAATTGGGTGGGCTATAGGAAGAAGTATTGACTGGAAAGATTAAGAGAAATATCTTTCCTACCCTCACTAGATCCCATCACTTCATCATAACCAAAGGTAGGTGGACACAATTTGACAAGTATTTTGAGCCCTATCATTTGGCCACTTCTGTGTCCATATGTGCAGACAATGAAGATTTTATTATGGGTGTGTTCAGGAAGAGGACTAAATGTGTGATGTTAGAACATCAATTCAATTATCTAGAGGATATCATCAGAAATATTTTTGACCTTGATGTTCAGGAAATCAAGAAAGAGAAATGGATGGCGTACAAGAAGTCTTTGGACTTTCTACGAAATTTTGACAAGACTTATGATCCTTTAAAGGATTTTTTCCCATGGTCTTACAAAATTGATTCCCTAATGAATATTTTTGAGGGAATTATCCAAACCCTAAATTAGAAGAGGCAGAGAGCAGTTGAAAATGATCTAGAAAGGGCTCTTGTTGTCCTGAATAGATTTCCACAGAGAATCATAGTCCCACTAGGGAATTATGTAGTATATAAAAGGAGAGGCTACACTACTATTGCTCCCAAAGTTGACCAGCCTCTTCAGCATAAGGGAAAGAGAGAAGCAGATATTAGTGTTCAAGAGGTGCCCTCTCCCAAAAGGCAAAGGATGGAAACCAAAGAACATGAGAGTGAATTATACTCTCCTTCCTAATCCCCCATGTAGTATGATGATCAGGCCATTGCTAAACAACAAGTACAATTGAGGAATGCTGGTGAAGTAGTTGTTACCACTCAAGAGATACAAGAAGGGATGCCAAAGGCACCTAGAGATATAGCAACTAACCTCACAGTAGCAGAGTTTGTTGGTAAGCAGTTAGATCCTGTAACCAAACAAGCCAGTGATGAATTCTTGTCTCATGACAATTTCATCAAAACCAGGGCTTTCATTCAATTTCTATGGAGGTACCATATTGATGAATACAATCACAAGTACCAAAAGATGCTAGAATCTCAACCCAACTCTACCAAGGAGGATGTAGAGAAAGAAGTTAAGAAGGAAATGATATCAAATTTTGATAAGATTACCCTTGAAGAGGGAAAACAAATGGTTAAAAGGAAGGGAGTTCTCATATTGCCATAATGGGATCTAGCGGATGCAGTGGTCTTTGATGCCGTAAGAAAGAAAGCTAAACCTATGAGCACTGCTGGGACATCGATTGTTGCCCAGTTTAGTGAAGATCATGCAGCTCTAGCCATTTTGGTATTAAAGAAAAAGGACAAGAGGAGAATAAAGGAAGATGATGATGTTGAAGGTATAGGAAACCTAATTGTAAAGAGGGTTGCTGACACTTCAGGAATTGAAGTTGTGGTTCAAATAGCTAATATAAGCATGAAGGTAGCTGAGAGAGAAAAGGAGGCCTATGTCAACTTAAATGAGAGATATGAATTTGTACTTAAAGCTTATCATGAGGAAAAGGTTAAATCTTTGATGAAAGATAACAGAATAGCAGAGCTGGAGGGTAAACAAAAGATCCAATTTGTGCCCCAAGGGGTAATAGCTTAGGAACCTCATCAGCCCTCCTCCTCTAGTCTATTTGTGACATATCCCCCATCCCCTACACCTTTAAGTCCTACTACCCAAGAAGACATTGATGCTAAAAGAGAAGAATTAGAGGCTGAGAAGAACAGGTTGATTAGTGAAAGAACAAGGCTAGAAGAAGAGGGTAAAAGGGATCTTGAAGCTTCCCTGGCATACAAAGAGGCTGAGGAATTGGTAAATAAAAAATGTTCAAATTAGATATTTTCCAACCTCAAAAGGTGTGCCAATGAGGTTAACCTTTCTAACCTCTATTTACTGGGAAAGAAGATTGCAAGCATCACCAGCAAACATGAGGATGAAAAGAAGCAGTGGGATCTGATAGTGAATAATTGTAAAGGGAAGGCAGCCCATGTCCAATCCTTTTACTCTCTCTCAAAGGTACAAAATAACATTGATATTATCCTAACAAGCGCCCATAAATGTCTCAAACTAATGGTTAATTTGGACATCCAGAAGAACATGATCATCAAAAGGGTCACAATTCTGAGAGAAGAGTTTTCCAAGGATAGTATCCCAATATGTTCAAAGAAGATGGGAACATAAAGAGTGAAGCCTTATGGCTAAGACAATTGAATGAAGCACTAATCAGCAGGACAAAAAGTATTATTACATTGGCAAATATTGGCTGGTTTGTGTTGACTATTGATATCTTAAGCAAAGCCAAAGCATTTTTTGAATCTTGGGAGGGAGAAGTTGAGAAAGCTAACAATGACTGGGAATATTTCAATAGCCAAAAAGATGAAGTCCTCAATTTTAGTTGGCCGAGTGATGAGGTGTTCACTACGTGGATTAGCAAGTATGGTATAGTCACCCTGGTAGCATGAGACAATAAACATAAAGGGGATAGCTAACACCAAAGAGGTTGAGAAATTTGAAAAAATCAGATATTGGGGCCTATGTAGTAGCAAGAAAACAAAATCTAGATGACAAAGACCCAGCCATCTCAAAGCAACTTGAAGCATTCAGGTGGTCACAAGACAAAAGATTACATGGCTGATAGCAAAATTTGTTACTCCCATCCGCTTGAAATTTTGTCTCTTCTTGGAACTGTATTTTGTCATCTAGCCTAGTCATCCATAGCTTGTTGCATCCTTATTTTCCAAAAGGATTCCAAGATGACTGTGGCTATCTATAAGTATCAAGTTCTAGTATTGTAATAAGGATGGTAAATAAGACTACAAGGCAGATTACTAAATTGTGTCTGAATGTCACTTTTTGAGTCTTTGAATGTACTAATATCAAATTTACATCAATAAAATACAATGGAATCTCCATTTTGATATCAATGATGTCTTCTTGCATTTGCTATTAATTATTTTATGTTCAATTTGTAAGGCATTTTGAGTATACTGGTTATAAATTAGCCATGTTCTTGTCTGTAAGTTGCTTTCAAGGAGAGTTTTAAATCTTGAAGATAATTGCAGAGGGTTAGGGTTTATGTAGGGATTTGATACAGAGGTGTGAGGATGAGAGGATAGTCTATAAGGCATTCTATCTAGGGTTCATTAGTATTTTCATTGATTATCTTTAATATATGTATGCTCTATTTTGACTCTATCACCCATGATTAGGCACTGGTCAAAATCCTGACAAGTGGTTGTTATCATCAATTTAAATTTAATCAATCTTTATTTTTCTACTATTTCAAGTACATGTCTAGTTAATTGTATTCAGTACGATTCATCTTAGTGATTCCTTGAATAGTGAATCAATAGGTTAGCCTTCCTAAGCCTAATGGCATAAAAAGAAGAAGGATCACCACTCCTTAATCCACTATTAAAAAAAACTTCTGAAGGATAATATTCTATTAAAGGTGCACCCGCCTGGGTATGTGGAGCCCAAAGTGTAGAAGGATTTTTCATCCATGTTAATTAGCCTTTTCCCTATGAGAATCTAACTTGGGAACACGAGAGTCTGGCATTTATTACTGTTATAATCGATTCTACAGGAAAAAGAGCTAACAACTACTTTTCAGAATGCTTTGTAAAACCTTCTTCTGTATGTTTACCGATAAGCAGTCTTTTATTTACCGAAACACAGTAAATAGCTAGAGTATACCAATCAATCTAGAATTGCATATGTGAAATGTAAAATAGAAAATTAATGAACCATAAACACATAACACATGGATTTTTAACGTGGAAACCCTGTAAAGGGGAAAACCACCTGGACTGGTACCCCAGATTTTCACTCTTCTAAAGTGAGCTCAATTAAGAGCCAACCCTGTTAAAGGTTACAAACACACTGTTAGGTGTGACCTTATTAGAGGATTTAAAAGATAGTTTGTCACCTAGTATCTATCATTTAATGCTACCATCCTTGATCAAACACTCACTTGGCCTATCAATAGGTATCGGGCATATCCAATGCTACTTTCTATGATCAAAATTTTTGATACTCCTTGAGATGTATCTCAATTCCAAAAGACTTTTAAGTCCTGCTCTGTTAAGAGACTTGATGCTTCAATGGTTAAACTGAAACACTAAATGATTTGTTCATACATACAACTTGAATTGCAGATTTTCATATCTATTGTAAGTGCATTACCTCTTTGATCAATATAATCAATTCAATACCTTTGCTCCACATTGTTCTGCTCGGTGATGTTGTCTCACTATTCTTCGGTGTCTGTAAAATCTAGCTCTTTCCTTGGCTTGTTAATCAGATCTAAATGAAGAATTTCTTCTCCTTCAGAATCTCTTCAGGATCTTCTTTCTCTTCTCTTGTTCACCCCACTCAATTCATAATGAATTGGGTTTGTATCTTTATAGACATGATTCACCATTTCTTGGCTTTCGTGATTCTTGGCATGATCCACAATTCTCGCCAATTAGATTTAAATAAAAACTCCATTTTTATCTCATAGAGATCTTCTTGCCAACTAGACAAAGTAGCTTTAAATCCATTACTTATCCTTGGATTTATCTGGTCAATTAAAACAATGATAAGTATCAGTTAAGTCTATTTATAGCTCTTGACAGCTAAGCATTTTTTTATTTCTAAACTCTCTGTTCTGTCGGTCAACACTTCAGTTAGTCATCGGTGATAATTGATTGTTCTGTTGGTGTGACTTCAGTTTTCATCGAGATCTCCATCCTTGTCCTTTTCTATTGGTCAGCACTTTGATTCTATTCGTCGGGTCACTCTGTTCTTTTCTCTTTTACTCTAACCGTCAGTGTGCACTCTGTCGGTGTATACAGTCACTTTGTGAATACTTGAATTATATGCATTACTAATAGCAGAGCCTTTGATTTATCAATTCTTTGAGGTCTTTGGTAGTATTTCCATCACCATACAGATTATATCAAGTTGACATCAATGACAATATAATACATTAACTAATTTAATGCCTTGCATGATCATCAACTTAACATCTTCAAACATTCAATCAGTTATAGTTCATCAATCTCTCCCTTTGGCATTGATGGCAACAAACTACATTATCACACTATATTATTACTAATACAATATGAAATATTATATTTGAAGTTCATCAAACTACCAATATTTTATACTATAATCGATACAAATATCTGGTCCTCGGTAAGTTCATATAACTTAGATTTTATTCTTGTAGCTTTATCTCTGTATTCAATCCCTTCACTAGATAGATGTAGAATATTTCTTTCTCTAATGTGATGTGTTCTTATTCTGTGTCAAACTCTCTCCCTTTGATTGTTCTCTTTTCTTTTGATGTCTCTTGTCAAAAATTCTTTTTCTTTTGAATGTACTCTCCCTTTCTTGTTACATCTCTCCTTGATCTCCTTGAAGTATAATCTATCCCATGGATATAATCTCTCCCTAAGATGATAATCTCTCCCTGAAGTGATAATGGATATAATCTCTCCCTTTGACAGCAATGCCAAACAAATATTTTTGACAGTAATGCCAAGCGGATCTTCTATATCCATAATATATTCCTTGAATTTCCCAATCCATCAGAAATACAATAACTCTAGTGCTTAGAGTAGATAAATACCCACTTATGTATAGATTTATCTTTGAATTCCATATCTCTGCTTGCATCAACATGAATGATATTCTAATAATATGCAGGCTGATGAAGCCTTCTAGTCATTTTACTGACCAGTAGATAAGGGTCTGACCCCTAGTTTCTTTCTCAAGTACTCAAATGCATCCTTGGGTAGTGTCTTGGTGAAGATATCAACCAATTGTTCCTTTGATTTCACATACTCAAGTATCACCTCCTTTTCTTAAACTTGTTCTCTTAAATAATGATACTTGATGGAAATATGCTTTGTTTTAGCATGCATGACTCGATTCTTGGAAATGTTTATTGCACTTGTATTATCACAGTAGATAATTACTAGCTCAAGAATTTTCATATGCATACCTTCCAGTAACTATTTGATCCATGCAATATTTGAGTAGTTTGAAGTAGTAGCAACATACTCTACTTCTGCAAAAACTGAGAGATGCATCCTTTCTTATTGCTGATCCGTGTGACAAGTCTTTCACCCATAAAGAATTCTCCTCCAGTTGTGCTCTTTCGGTCATTAATATTTCCAGCCCAATCAGCGTCGGTAAAGACCTTAAGTTCAAATTTTCCTTCTCTTTTATACCATAATCCATATTCCTTGGTATTCTTCAGATATCTTAGGATTCTTTTCACAGCAGTCATATGTGATTCTCTGGGATTATCAAAAAAGCTAGCAACTATTCCTACTGCATGTGCAATATCTAGTCTAGTATGTACAACATACATGAGTTTTCCAATCATAGATCTATACAAAGTATGATTTACCTCTTATTACTTGTCCTCCTTTGTTAGCTTACATCTAGTTTCCATCTGTGTTCCAACTAGTTTGGACTCTTCCATCTTGAATATTTTTAGTATTTCTTTAATGTATTGGGATTGTGTAATGAAAATACCTTCATCTTGTTGCATGATCTATATACCAAGAAAGAACTTGATCTCTCCAAACATAGACATCTCAAACTCTTTGCTCATTTCATTTGCAAATGATTTTCATAGCATATCATTGCCTCCAAATATGATGTCATCAACAAATATTCAATAATCAAAATGTTAGCATCAGTATCTTCCTTCAAATAAAGATTATTGTTTTCACTAGTCCATACAAATCCAATACTTATAAGATAGGAATGAATTCTTTCATCCCAAGCTCGCGGTGCTTGTTTCAATCCATACAAGGCTTTGTGTAGTCTACATACCATGTCCCTCTTGTCTGGATCAACAAACCCTTCTAGTTGCTCAATGTATACCTCTTCTTCAAGTATTCCATTTAGGAATGCAGACTTGACATCCATTTGTTATATCTTGAATCCTTACATGCAGCATAAGTAAGTAATATTCTCACTCCTTATATCCTAGCAATGGGTGCAAAGTTCTCTCCATATTTGATCCCTTCTTCTTGTGCATATCCCTTGCATGCTAGTCTTGCTTTATTTTTGGTGACTTCTCCATTCTCATTTAGTTTATTCCTAAATATCCATTTTGTACCGATGACATTCTTGTCATCTGGTCTTGGTACAAGTGTCCATGTCTTGTTTTTCTTTATCTATTCAATCTCTTCGTTCATAGAACTAATCCATTCATCATTATCAAGTGCAGCATTGACATATTTTGGCTCATAATCACAAATAAGACATCTTGTATTTAGAGACTTATCTCTGGTTCTCATACCAGCTTTCTTGTCTCCAATGATCTCATTTTGTGGATGGTTCCTTCTAAAATATCTAGCAAGTACAGGTTCAGATCTTTTTCTATCATCTTGATCATCATTTTGTCCTTCATTCTGTTCTCCATCACTTTGTGCATCATTTTGAGCAATATCCTGATTGTCGGTATTTGTAGCCTGATGCTCGGGTGCAATGATTTGTTTCTCGGGAGCTCTACATTGTTGGTCAGGTAGAGTGTCAGATTCTTCATTGTAAACAAACTTATGTAGTCCTTTGGTTCTTTTTTGCTTTCCTTTTCATTCTTCTCTGCAAATTCATCTATCTTTACATTTGCACTTTCAACAATTTTTTTAGAGGCTTTATTGAGACATTTATAATCCTTGCTCTTGGTGGAATACCCTAGAAATATTCCTTCATCACTCTTGGATTCAAGCTTTCCATTTCTATCATCTTTTAAGATATAACATTGACTACCAAAATTTTTGAAGTAACTTACATTGGGTGGGTAACCATACCTAGCTCATAAGGTGTCTTCTTGATGTCTTTCTTCAATTGTACTCTATTTAATGTGTAAACAGTAGTACTGATAGCTTCCCTCCAAAAGATTTGGGTGATCCCTTTTTCTATCATCAGTTTCCTTGCACAATCAACTATAGATTTATTCCTTCTTTCAGCAATCTCATTTTGTTGTGGTGTTCTCGGTGTAGAGACCTTTCTTTTGATTACATGCTCATTACAAAAGTTAGTGAATTCATCTAAAATAAATTCCCCTCCTCTATCTGACCTTAAGCATTTCAATACTTTACCACTTTGTTTTTCAACCATTTCCTTGTACCACTTAAACATCTTAAATGCTTCAAATTTATCTTTTAGAAACATTATTGTCATCATTCTAGAGTAATCATCAACAAAGAGAATAAAATATCTGTCTCCATAATAACTCTTTGTCCTCATAGGTCCACATAAATCAGCATGGACTAATTCTAGAATGGCATCAGATGTATGGGTTTTTCTTTTGAAACTAGACTTTATCATCTTACCTTTTTGACAATTCTTACACATGATATTGTCGGTTTTGGTCATCGTCGGTAAACCTCTTACATTTCTCTTTTTTCTTATCTTTATCATGTTGTCAAATTTCACATGACACAATATTTTGTGCCACAACCATATGTCTTCATTTCTATCCATTAAGCAAGCGGTGTCAGTATCATTCAGATAGAATAAGTTACCTTTTGTCTTCTCACCGGTACCAATCAGATTTCCTGATTCATTAAAGATCTTTGCCTTCTTATTTTCAAATGCTACTCTATGACTTGAATTATTTAACTGAGAAACACTCAATAGATTATAATTCAATCCTTTTACACAATAATCATTTTCACATTTTATCAGGTTATTCAACATTATAGTTCCTCTACTTTCAACTAGACAAGGTGTGTCATTTTCCATTCTTACTAAACCACCATTATAGTATTCAAAAGTCTCAAAAATTTTCTTGTCATCAGTCATATGGTGAGTGCAGCCACTATCTATGATCCAGACATCATTTTTACTAACTTTAGATATGAGTGTAGTTTCTACATACCTTTCTTCATCCTCATCTGAATCATCTTTTACTGCCACAAATACCATCTCGATCTCTTCATCAGATTTAGTGTCAGTATCATCGTATTTACATTTAGATAGGAAAATGGCCTTCTTTCCTTTGTCCTTTTAGTCTCGAGTATCTCTTCTTTCTGATTGTCAGTTGCTTTTGTAATCACCTCTGTCATACTTCTTTTCAAATGACCTGTCATTTTTATGTCATCTTTTCTTCTGTTAGGACATCTTGCAGGAAAGTGTCCAATCTCTTTACAATTAAAACAAACAAGTGGTAATTTACCTTTGCCTCTTTGCTTTCTTCTAGCCATAAGTGCTTCAATTTCATCAAGATCTTCTTCTTCACTTTCACTATCACTATCTTTTCTCATAGTGTGTTTATGACTTGCTTTACTTATTCTCAAAGAAGATTTGAATGCAGACTCTATGTTTGGTAAGACACTATTATGAAAATTGTTCATCTCAAATGAAATCAATCTTCCAATCAAACTATCAAGAGTAACATTGCTATTTTCTACTGCTCTCATTTCTTGTATGGTAGATACTCTAATAGCATAAGTAGGCAATAAGGTTCTTAGAATTTTACTTACCACTGTATCTTCTTCTAGTACACCTCCAACTCCTCGGATAGCATTGACTACCTCTTTGATTATTGTGTTGTATTGTGTGATTTTTTCACCTTCTTTCATTTTGAGATCATCAAACTTTCCTCTAAGGCTTTTTGCCTTGGCTCTCAAAACATTCTTGTCACCACCATGTACAAGCATTAATTTGTCCCACATCTGCTTTGTAGTCTTGCAAGTTTTGACATCTTCAAATTTAGCATCAAAGAGTGAGGAAGCAAGCTCTATCATCATGTAGTTGTGTTCATGTCTCTCTCATTTTTTCAACTATGGGTTCCCCTGTGGGCAACACATATTCAGTATCTAAGTATTGAGTAACATCATTTCCAATACCTGATAAGTGGAGTCTTATTCTTCTCTACCATGAAGAAAAATTGTCTTTGTTCAACTTGGGCACATCTCATCTGTTCATCTTGTGATCTTTAGCTTAGGTCTTGAAGCCTTCCTTCTAAGCACACAAGCTCTGATACCGATTGTTAGTAATAATTGAGAGAGGGGTGAATCAGTGGCCTCAAAAATTAATCCTTAAATCAACCCTTAAAATTTATTACCACTTTTAAGCCTCGGGTTATACTTGGTCCTACAAGATGAATGCCTTGAAGTAATTATAAAAAATTACTACTTGTTAGAATGCTTTGTAAAACCTTCTTTTGTATGTTTACCGATAAGTAGTCTTTCAATTACCGAAACACGGTAAATAGCTAGAGTATACCGATCAATCAGAATTGCATATGTGAAATGTAAAATAGAAAAGTAATGAAACATAAAGACATAACACATGAATTTTTAACATGGAAACCCTGTTAAGGGAAAAACCACTGAGAACGGTACCCCAAATCTTCACTCTTCTGAAGTGAGCTCGATTAAGAGTCAACCCTGTTAAAGGTTACAAACACACTGTTAAGTGTGACCTTGTTAGAGGATTTAAAAGATAGTTTGTCACCTAGTATCTGGCATCTAATGCTACCATCCTTGATCAAAAACTCACTTGTCCTATCAATAGGTATTGGGAATATCTAATGCTACTTTCTATGATCAAACTTTTTGATACTCCTTGAGATGTATCTCAATTACAAAAGACTTTTAAGTCCTTCTCTATTAAGAGACTTGGTGCTTGAATGGTTAAACTGAAACACTAAATGATTTGTTCATACATACAACTTGAATTGCAGATTTTTAGATCTATTGTAAGTGCATTACCTCTCTGATCAATATAATCAATTCAATACCTTTGCTCCACATTATTATTCTCTATGATGTTGTCTCACTATTTGTCAGTGTCTGCAGAATCTAGCTCTTTCCTCAGCTTGTTGATCAGGTCTGAATGAAGACTTTATTCTCCTTTAGAATCTCTTTAGCATCTTCTTTCTCTTCTCTTGTTCACCACACTCAATTTGTAATGAATTGGGTTTGTCTCTTTATAGATATGATTCACCCTTTCTTGGCTTTCTTGATTCTTGGCGTAATCCATAATTCTCGCCAATTAGATTTAAAGAAAAAATCCATTTTTATCTCATAGAGATCTTCTTATCAATTGGACAAAGAAGTTTTAAATCCATTACTTATCCTCGGCTTTATCTGGTCGATTAAAACAATGATAAGTATCAGTTAAGTCTATTTATAGCTCTTGACAGCTAAGCATTTTGTCATTTCTAAACTCTTTGTTCTATCAGTCAACACTTTAGTTAGTCATCGGTGATAACTAACTATTCTGTCGGTGTGACTTTAGTTTTCATTAGGATCTCTGTCCTTGTCCTTTTCTGTCAGGCAACACTTTGATTATGTCCATTGGGTCACTCTGTGCTTTTCTCTTTTACTCTGACCATCAGTGTGCACTCTGTTAGTGTATACAATCACTTTGTGAATACTTGACTTATATGCATTACTGATAGCACAACCTTTGATTTATCAGTTCTTTGAAGTCTTTGCCAGTATTTCCATGACCATACATATTATATCAAGTTGACATCAATGATAATACAATACATTAATTGATTAATGCCTTGCATGATCATCAACTTAACATCTTCAAACATTCAATCAGTTATAGTTCATCAACAATACCCTGCTAGGGGCTCACCTAGTTAGATATGACTGGTACCTTATTAGAAGTACAATGAGACCTATTAGCATCTACCTCTCTAGAGTATTTAAAAATTCTTCTCAGAAGTCACCCTTTTAAAGGATTTATACAAGAGACTTGTTAAAGTCCACCTTGTTAAGGGATTTACCCTGCTAACCTATTGGAGTTACCCTTGAGAAATGAACTCAAATGACTGATCTGGGAATGAAATTTCTTGCCTATCAAATCCAATCCAATCTCTAAAATCCTTGTGCACTACTCTACCTCTGTCTATGATTGTAACCACCAATAAAATTATCTTCAACCCTAAATCACATGATTTAGCTTTCCTTTATATTATTGTTCTTAAGTCGGTTAAAATTTTAAAAACAATCCACAAGTTGGCCCAACAAATTGACCACCCACATGAAAATCCATGGAAAACAAACTTATCATGTTATCCCAAAATGTAATACAAATATTTATTAAAAAATACCAATAATTACTTAACCGGCTTTACCATCTGATCAACAAGTACCAATCGGTAACTAAACTAGTTCATACTAAACACAAAACCCACAATAATAACTTTCAAAAAATCTTGAGTTAATTATTGCAGTCATAAATCTAAACTTTTCTGACCATAGGGATGCTCCAGTAACAACCTCACCTCCCAATGTGCTCACAAACTTGCTAATCAAAACATTTTCTATTACTGTCATCCTATCAACCAGTTGGAACACTTAGCATAAACTACTTTACCTATTCATCTTTTCGATCGGTATCTACAACCTAGTCACCAAATCGAGTAGAGTTGTGGAGCTTCCATCAATGACAAACTCAAACTCTTCATCTCAACTCCAAAATCCATCATAATGTCAATAGTTCTGAGCTAATTTGCAAATATATTCAAAGGTTGATTGTGTTATATAACTTTTTCCCATCAAATTTAATGCAAGCATCATTAACTCCTCGCAAAAATACATGTTAGTATTATTAGATCCAAGATTACTGAGAGAAAGGGGGTGAATTAGTAATCAAACAATTCAAAATTTTCATAAACCATCAACCAACTTGAATCAATTAATGTTGATTGCATGAATAACCAAATCAATGAATATAAACGTCCACAACCATGCAAAAAAATAACACATAAGTTTTCTCATGGAAACCCAACTGGGAAAAACAATGTGTGGGGATGGCACCCATAAATAATTATACACTTTTTTTAACTACACCTGTTTAAGAGCTCAACCATGTTAGTAGCTTACAATTGCTTGATTAAGAGAAAGACCTTGCTATGAGCCACCTAGTTAAGTGATTTACCTCTAGCCCTGTTAGGATATTTTGTTAGTAATAACTAAGATGGGGGGTGAATTAGTGGCCTCAAAAATATTCCAATTAATCAACCCAAAAAATTAGTACCACAATATTAAGCCTCTAGTTATCTTCAGTCTTATAAGATGAATTCCTTCAAATATACTTATCAAATTACTACTTCTCAGAATGCTTTGTTAAACCTTATTTTGTATGTTTACCGAATAATAGTTTGTTAATTTACCAAAAAATAGTAAATTATCTAGAGTATACCAATCAATCTAGATTAGCTATGTGTAATGCAAAATAGTAAAGTAATGACTCATAAACACATTGGAACATGGATTTTTAACATAGAAACCCTGTTAAGAGAAAACCCACTTGGGATCGGTAACCCAAAATTTTCACTCTTCTGAAGTGAGCTCAGTGAAGAGCCAACTCTGTTAAAGGTTACAAACACACTGTCAGGTGTGAACTTGTTAGAGGATTTAAAAGTTTAGTATGTCACTTGATATCAGGCATCTCTATTCTACCTTCCTTGATCAAACACACTCTTGGCCTATCAATAGGTATCTGGCATCTCATGCTATCTTCATGATCAAACTTTTTGATACTCCTTGGGATGTATCTCAATATAGAAAGGATCTTTAAATCCTACTTGGTTAAGAGACTTTCTGAATCAATGTTTAAACTCAAATGGTGTGATTTGTTCACATATACAACTTATACTTGCAGACTTTCAGATCTTTTGTAAGCTCATAAAACTAATCTGATCAATATGGCCTTTTAATACCTTTGCTCCACTTTGGTTCTACTCGGTAATGCTATGCTCTGTTGCTCAGTGTCTGCAAAAAACTTTATCTCTTTCCTCAGCTTGATTGATCAAGACTGTATGAATTTTCTCTTCATCAATTTCTCTTTAGCATCCTCTTTTTCATTCATTCACCCTCCTCTTTGAAATGAATTAAGTTGTCTCTTTATAGACATGATATCACCATTTATTACGTTCTTGATTTTCTTGATCTTGGCGTGATCAATAATCTTAGCCAATCAGATTTAAAGAAAAACTCATGTTTTATCTTGCAAATCTCTTCTTGCCAACTGGACAAAACAACTTTAAATCCTTTACTTATCTCTGGCTTTATCTTATGGATGAAAACAATGATAACTACCAGCTAAGTCCATATTTAGCTCTTCCAACTAGATATTTTTTTATTTCTGAACTTAATTTCATTTTGGTGTTTTAACTCTTTGATAGCTTTGGTCAACACTCTAATTCTCCTTGGGCTTCTCCATCTATTTACACTATGATTCTGGTCATCGGTCACACTTGTGATTCTACTCGTTGGTAATGCTCATTGGTGTTCTTGCTCAGGCATCACTGTGACTTGACTTTCGGTGATCTTTGTCTGTCAGGTTCCACTAGTTGTCAGTGTTTGAAGTCACATAGTGAATGCTTGTCTTTTATGCATTACTGAAAACATAATCTTTATCTCTCTGATTCTCTAAAGTCTTTGACACTTTGATTATAACTGATTAGATTATATCAAGTTCAAAGCAATGACAATACAATCCATTAATTTATTTAATGTCTTGGATTATCTTTCTACATTTTGGTGATCAGCTTAACATCTTCAAACATTTAATCAGTTAAATGTCATCAATCTCTCCCTTTGGAATTGATGGAAACATAATAAATTATCATATTATACTATTACTAATACAATATGAAATATAATAGTTTCATCAAGCTTTCCTAATGTAACTATTACAATTGTCTGGCTTTTGATAAGTTCATATAGCTTTGATTTATTTCTTGTAGAGCAGTTATCTTCAATCTTCCATCCCTTAACTGGATAGATGTAGCATCTATTGTCTATGTTTTGATATGTTCTCTGCCTTGACTATTCCTCTTCTTGATAATCTCATTTTCTTTTGACAGCAGTCTTTTGCTTTGTATTAACTCTCTCCTTTTGTTACTTCTCTCCCTTAGATGGATATTTCATATGTAATCAATTTCTCTCCCTTTGAATATTGATTAACTCTTCCTTCCGATTCTCAGGAACTTTACTTCATGGATAATGATATAATATTTTCTGATCAATGAGATAATCTCTCCCAAATCTCTCCCTGATGATAATGAAATAATCTCTCCCTTTAAAAACAATGCCAAACAAAAATTATCTATATCATGTTTCATCCCTTTACATAATATATTCCTTGAATTTCCCTATCCATCAGTAATACAATGTCTTTGGTGTTCAGTGCATACTTGTACCTTGTTGTGTATAGATGTATCTATTTTTTTTCATCTTGGTGTTTGCATTAACATGAATGATCTTCAGATTATGTGTAGGTTGATGCAACCTCCTAGTCAGCTTACTAACCGATAGACAAGGGTTGGACCCCTAGTCTCTATCTCAGGTACTCAAATGTATCCTTCGGTAATGGCTTGGTGAATATATCAGCTAATTGTTCTTTTGATTGAACATATTCCAATTTCACCTCCTTTACTTGCACTTGTTCTCTTAGATAGTGATACTTGATAGCCATATGCTTAGTCTTAGCATGGGTGAATGGATTCTTACAAATGTTAATTGCACTGGTGTTATCACAGTAGATAATTACTGGTTCAAGAATCTCCATATCTATACCTTCTAGTAATTGTTTAATCCATGCAATATTGGAACAATTTGCAGAAGCAACCACATACTTTGCTTTTGCATTAGACTGAGAGATAAATCCTTGCTTCTTGTTGATCCATGTGACAAGTCTGTCACCCATGAAGAATGCTCCTCCAGTTGTGCTCTTTCAGTCATCAATCTTTCCAGCGCACTCAACATCTGTATAGACTTGTAGCTTAAATTTTCCTTCTCTTTTATACCATAAGCCATAATCCTCGATGTTCTTTAGATATCTCAGAATTCTCTTGACAACAGTCATATGTGATTCTTTGGGATTAGTAGAGAATATTGCAACTATTCTAATTGCATGTGCTATATCTGGTCTGGTGTGAACAACATACATTATTTTACCAATCATTGATCTATATAAGGTCTGATTTACCTCATTGTATTTGTCTTCTTTTGTCAGCTTACCTCTAGTATCCATATGTGTTCCAACTAGTTTAGAATCTTCCATCTTGAATATCTTCAGCACTTCCTTGATGTATTTGGACTGAGTGATATATATTCCTGCATCTTGTTGAATAATCTATAGACCAAGAAAAAATTTGATCTCCCCAAACATAGACATTTCAAATTCTTTACTTATTTCATTAGCAAAAGATTTTCATAACAATTCATTTCCCCTAAAAATGATATCATCAACAAAAATTTCAGCAATCAGAATATTACCATTGGTATCTTCTTTTAAGTACAAATTTATATTTTCACTTGTTCTAACAAACTTTATGCTAATGAGATAGGAGTGAATTCTTTCATACCATACTCTAGGTGCTTGTTTCAATCCATACAAGGCTTTATGTAGTCTACATACCATGTTTCTCTTGTCTAGATCAACAAACCCTTCCGGTTGTTCAATGTATACCTCTTCTTCTAGTATTCCATTTAGGAATGTAGATTTGACAACTATCTGGTATACCTTGAATCCTTTAAATGCATCATAAGCAAGTAAGATTATAACTCCTAGTCTAGCAATGGGTGCAAAGGTTTCTCCATAATCAATACCTTCCTCTTGTACATATCCCTTGCATACTAACCTTGTTTTGTTTCTTGTGACTTCTCCATTCTCATTCATCTTGTTTCTGAATATCCATTTGGTACCGATGACATTCTTGTCATCTGGTCTCAAGACTAGTGTCCATGTATTGTTCTTCTTAATCTTTTCTATTTCTTCATTCATAGCACTGACCCATTCTTCATTCTCAAGTGTAGTATTAACAGATTTAGACTCAAAATCACAAAGTAAACATCTAGTGTTCAGTAACTTACTTCTTGTTCTGATTCCATCCTTCTTGTCTCTTATGATTTGATTCTGTGGATGATGTCTTCTGACATACTTGAAAAGTTTTAGTTTAGCCCTTTGTTCATCATTTTGATCATCTTCTTGACCTTCGTACTTATCTCTATTGTACGGAACATCATCTTGAGGATTTTCCTAATTTTTTGTAGTTGCAGCCTGATGCTCAGGTGTAATGTTTAGTTGCTCAGGAGCAATACCCTGTTGCTCGGTTAGAGTGTCAAGTTATGTATAAACAAACCTGTTGTAGTCCTCTAGTTCTTTTCTATTTTTCTTATCATTCCTTTCTTCAAATTCATCTATTTTCACATTTGCACTTTTAATGATTTTGTTAGATGACTTGTTAAGACATTTATAAGCCTTGCTTTTGGTTGAGTACCCTAGAAAGATATCTTCTTCACTTTTGGAGCCATTTTTTCCATTTCTATCATCCTTCAAAATATAACATTGACTAACAAAGATTTTGAATTAACTTATATTGGGTGTATAACCATACCAAAGCTCATAGGGTGTCTTCTTTGTGTCCTTCTTGAATTGTACTATGTTTAGTGTCTAGACAGCAGTACTGACAGCTTCCCTCTAAAAAGTTTGAGTGAAGCTCTTCTCAATCATTAATGTTCTTGCACAGTCAAAAATTGATCTATTTCTCCTTTCAGCAATTTCATTTTGCTATGGTGTTCTCAGTGCAGAAACCTATATTTTAATTCCATGCTCATTGCAATAGTTAGTGAATTCATCTGAAGTAAATTCCCCTCCTCTATCTAACCTTAAGAATTTCAGTTTCTGTTCACTTTGTTTTTCTACCATAGCCTTATACCATTTAAACATCTTAAATTATTTTGATTTATCTTTTAACAACATGACTATCATCATTCTAGAATAATCATCAACAAAGAGAATAAAATACTTATCTCCATAGTAACTCTTTGTCCTCATGGGTCCACATAGATATGTATGGAATAATTCTAGAATTGCATTAGATGTATGGGTTTTACTCTTGAAACTAGACTTTGTCATCTTACCTTTTTGAAAATTCATGCACATGATATGCTTGGGCTTAATCATGCTCGGTAAGCCTTTGACATTCCTTTTGTTTCTATCTTTATCATGTTGTCAAAGTTCACATGACACAATCTTTTGTGCCACAACCATATGTCTTTGTTTCTAGCCATTAAACAAGTGGAATTAGTGTCATCAAGATAGAAAAGGTTACCTTTTGTCTTCTCACCAGTTCCGATCAACCTTCCTGATTCATTAAAGATCTTTGCCTTCTTATTTTCAAATGCCACTTGGTGACCTGTATTATTCAGCTGTGAAACACTTAACATATTATAATTTGATTCTTTTACCCAGTAAGCATTTTCACATTTGATCAGGTTATTTAACATTATAGTTCCTTTACCTTTGACTAGACAAGGTGTATCATTTCTCATTCTCACTGAACCACCATTATAGTATTCAAAAGACTCAAACTTTTGTTTGTCACCAGTCATATGGTGAGTGCAGCCACTATCTATGATCCAGACATCATTCTTACTAACTTTAGATATGATTGTAGTTTCTACATACCATTCTTCTTCTTCGTCTAAGTCATCCTTCATGGCTACAAATACCATCTCAATGTCTTCTTCTGATTCGGTGTCAGTGTCATCAACTCTATTCTGAACTAGGTAACAAGCTTTCTTCCCTTTTTCCTTGTAGTCTTGGGTATCTCTTTTGTCAGATTGTTGGTTGCTTCGATAATCTTTGTTATCACCTCTTTCAAACTTCTTCTCATACGATCTATCATTTCCTCTGTCATCTTTTCTTCTGTTTGGACATCTTGCAGTAAAGTGTCCAACCTCTTTACAATTAAAACATACAAGTGGTAATTTACCTTTGCCTCTCTACAATCTTCTTTCCATTAGTGCTTTAATCTCATCAAGTCCTTGATCCTGATTATCACTTTCACTATCATTTCTAATATCATGTCTATGACTTGAATTACGTTACTTTAAAGAAGATTTGAATGTAGATTCTATAGATGGTAAGACACTATTATCAAAGTTATTCATCTCAAATGAAATCAGTATACCAATCAGACTATCTAGAGTAACTGTATTGTTTGCAACTGCTCTTGTTTCTTGAATAGCATAAACTCTAATAACATATACAGGCAGTAAGGTTCTTAAGATTTTACTTACCACTGTCTCCTCTTCAAGTACACCTCCAACTCCTCGGATAGAATTGACTACCTCTTTGATTTTGTAGCTACACTGAGTGATATTTTCTCCTTCTTTCATCCTTAGGTCATCAAACCTCCCTCTTAGGCTTTCTACCTTTTCTCTTAGTACATTAGCATCTCCTCCATGTACCAGCTTCAACTTGTCCCA
The DNA here is from genome assembly GCA_018584345.1 of Thuja plicata. Classification (NCBI taxonomy): domain Eukaryota; kingdom Viridiplantae; phylum Streptophyta; class Pinopsida; order Cupressales; family Cupressaceae; genus Thuja; species Thuja plicata. Next base: position 2,351,522 of record MU228456.1, on the reverse strand, counting down.
CATTTTCTTTATAGAGGTGCAAGTTTTGACATCTTCAAACTTAGCATCGGAGAGTGATGAGGCAAGTTCTATCATCATGCAATTATGCTCATGCTTTACTCTTAATTGCTCAAGAGTGTGAGGTCCTGTAGGAAACACATATTTAGTATCAAGGTATTAAGTAACATCATTTCCAATAACTGATAGGTGGATTCATATTCTTCTTTGCCATGATGCAAAGTTGTCTTTATTCAATTTGGGTATATCTCTTCTGTTCATCTTGTGATCTTTTGCTTGAGCTATTAAAATCCCTTTCTAAGAACACAAGCTCTGATACCAATTGTTAGTAATAACTGAGAGGGGGGTGAATCAGTGGCCTCAAAAATATTCCAATTAATCAACCCAAAAACTTAGTACCACAATATTAAGCCTCTATTTATCTTTAGTCTTATAAGATGAATGCCTTCAAATATACTTATCAAATTACTACTGCTCGGAATGCTTTGTTAAACCTTATTTTGTATGTTTACCGAATAGCAGTCTGTTAACTTATCAAAAAACAATAAATTATCTATACTATACCGATCAATCTAGATAAGCTATGTGTAATGCAAAATAGTAAAGTAATGACTCATAAACACATTGACACATGAATTTTTAATGTGGAAACCCTGTTAAGGGAAAAATCATTTGGGACTGGTAACCCAAAATTTTCACTCTTCTGAAGTGAGCTCGGTGAAGAGCCAACCTTGTTAAAGGTTACAAACACACTGTTAGGTGTGACCTCATTAGAGGATTTAAAATTTTAGTCTGTCACTTTATATCGGGCATCTCTATGCTACCTTCCTTGATCAAACACTCTCTTGACCTATCAATAGGTATCTGGCATCTCATTCTATCTTCATGATCAAAAATTTTGATACTCCTTGGGATGTATCTCAATATAGAAAGGATCTTTAAATCCTGCTTGGTTAAGAGACTTTCTAAATCAATGGTTAAATTGAAACAGTATGATCTGTTCACATATATAACTTATACTTACATATTTTTAGATCTATTGGAAGCTCATAACACTAATCTGATCAATATGTTCTTTTAATACCTTTTCTCCACTTTGGTTCTGCTCAGTGATGCTATGCTCTATTGCTCAGTGTCCATAGAAAAATTTATCTCTTTCCTCAACTTGATTGATCAAGACTGTATGAAGTTTCTCTTTAGCATCCTCTTTTTCATTCATTCACCCTCTTCTTTGAAATGAATTAAGTTGTCTCTTTATAGACATAATATCACCATTTATTAGGTTCTTTATTTTCTTGATCTTGGTGTGATCCACAATCTTAACCAATCAAATTTAAAGAAAAACTCTTGTTTTATCTCGCAGAGATCTTCTTGCCAACTGGAAAAAATAGCTTTAAATCCTTTACTTATCTCTTTCTTTATCTTGTCGATGAAAATAATGATAATTTCCAGTTAAGTCCATATTTAGCTCTGCCAGCTAGATATTTTTTCATTTCTGAACTTAAGTTAATTTCAGTGTTTTAACTCTTTGATAGCTTCGGTCAACACTCTAGTTCTCCTCAGGCTTCTCCGTCAGTTTACACTATGATTCTGGTCATCAATTATGCTTGTGATTCTGCTTGTCGGTGTTCTTTCTTGGGCATCACTGTGACTTTACTTTTGGTGAACTCTGTGTGTCGGGTTCCACTAGCCGTCGGTGTTTGAAGTCACATAGCGAATGCTTGTCTTTTATGCATTACTAAAAAAATAATCTTTATCTCTTTGATCCTCTAAAGTCTTTGACACTTTTATTATAACTGATTAGATTATATCAAGTTGACATCAATCACAATATAATCCATTAACTCATTTAATGTCTTGCATTATCTTTCTACATTTCGGTGATCAACTTAACATCTTTGAACATTCAATCAGTTACATGTCATCAGTTTTACCTTGTTAGGAGTAACCCTATTAGGGATTTCAAACCTGAATTAAAGAGTCACCTAGTTAAAGGATTTACAAATCAAACCTGTTAGGATCTACCTAGTTAAGGGATTTATCTTTATGAAACAGTTAGGAATCAACAAGTGAAAGTGATCTAAAAAAATTGTACTTCTCCTCTACTAGTACAGATCTAGTTCAAGCTCAATCTTTGCTTCACATGCAAACAATCTTCTCTATTCTCTCTTCTCTCGACCACACCTCTACATCCATGATCTACACTTGTACATTTCATCATTTTACATATATATATAGTACAAGTTCATTAGGGAGATTAACCACCATACAAAAATGTCTTACAATCTTTCCCTCTCAATTCTCAAGCCCTAAAATATAATACCAATTTTTAAATTTCTCTAACAAACTCAGGTCGGCCTTCAAATTCATCGCACATTGATTTGACAAAGAAAAGTCAAACCACAACACACTTTCTAATATCTTGCACAACTTCAACAAATTTGATCATAGTGATCATAAAAATGCCAACTTATTGAACCTCGTCGATCTAAAACATCATCATGATCCCTGGAACACATAATTACTTATCGCAACATGATACATCATCACTAGTCAAGGATCTGACAGACTATTCTAAGAACTTCTTTTACTTTTCACTGAACGATCTCTTTTCCATTGAAACTTGGTCTTCCATTCACCCATTCATGATGTATTTTTAACAACAACCCCATAACATACTTAAGATAACATATCCTGAACCACAACACCTAAATCAGAACCTATTCAAAACAAACATCAAATCATTCCTCCTTGGCTACATCTTATTCTTCTTGTTGACCTATCAACCTTCAAGAAATCATAAATCACACCATACATGGGATAAACTTGTGTGTTCATAGATAAAACATCTAGAGACAACACTTAGTCTTCCTTTACGACCGCACATGCTAACTCTTACAATAACTCTAGATCTAACATCTTGAACATACATTAGCATAACAAGTACACTATCAACCAATAAACACTAAGTTGACATCAATGACAACATCATAACTTATCAACCTAGCATCAGATTTGCATCAAACACATACCATAACATACTCAACTTATCTATGCATCAGTTATGCCAACAATCTCCCCCTTTGGCATTGATGGCAACACCAACAATATAAATAAAATATTTAGATACCAAAAATGATCTCCTTAACTGATACATCTTTAGAGTTCTATGTTCATGTGTCTATCATAGTTTCTCTCTCTCATTGTTGATTCTTCTCCTCCTTAATTTTTCCCCCCTTTGACAACAATGCCAAAGGAGCAATATGCCCAATTCTTCATCTTCTGCAACTATCTCCATCTATTTTTGAATACTCACCCTAAGGACTAGTCCCCTAAACATCAATCCACAATGAAAGATATGGAAATAAATGCACTGGATTGATGCACCAGCAACATCTTAGTTATCTTTAGGTACAGGCATAAACCCTATCTTACCTCTAAGGTACTCAAAAGCATCCTTAGGTAGCGGTTTTGTGAAGATTTATGATATCTTCTCCTTTTTTTATACATATTCCAACTTCACTTCCTTCTCCTATACTTTCTCTCTTAGAAAGTGATACTTAATTGTAGTGTGCTTAGTCTTGGAATGCATTACAGGATTCTTGGAAATATTTATTGTACTAGTATTGTCAAAAAATATAGTGACTGGTTCAGTCACCTTTTCTTTGATACCTTCAAGAATTCGCTTCATCCATGCAATTTGTGTACAATTTATATTTGTTTCTACATACTCAGCTTCTATAGTGGATTGTGAGATACAATTTTGCTTCTTGCTTGTCCAAGATACAATTCTTTCACCTATAAAGAATGCACCACCACTTGTGCTCTTTCTATCATCAACATTTCCTACCCAATCTACACCAGTAAAAATGCTCAAAGAGAAATCACCATTATGATCATACCATAGACCATAGTCAATTGACCCTTTCAAATACTGAATATCCTCTTGACTGCAATGATATGAGATTCCTTGGTATTTTCTTGAAATTTGGCCACTATTTCAATCGCTTCAGCAATAAATGGTCTGCTATGAACAACATACTGTAAATTACCTATCATAGACCTATAAAAATTAGCATCTACTACATCAGATTCATCATCCTTAGATAATTTACATCCAGATACCATTGGTATTCTAACTAGTTTGGAGTCATCCATACCAAAACTCTTGAGTACTTCTTTCACATATTTGGATTGACTGATATATATAGCATTCATTAGTTTTGAAACCTGCAATCCAATAAAGAATTTGATCTCCCGAATCATTGACATTTCAAACTCCTTCATCTCTTTAGAAAATGTAAAATTCATCTCATCATTTCCTCCAAAGATTATATCATCAACAAATACTTCATCTATCAATAACTTATCTCCTTCAACTTTTAGGTACACAATATTGTCATCACTTGTTTGATTAAAACCAATCTGAATAAGATAATAATTTAACCTTTTATACCATTCCCTTCGGGTTTGTTTCAGTCTATATAATGCCTTTTGTAGCTTTAATACCATGTCCTTTTCCTTTTTCCATGCAAAACCATCGATATTTTGCATGTAGACTTCTTCTGTAAGAATTCCATTTAAGAAAATTGACTTGACATCCATTTGAAAAAAAATTAACTTCTTATAAGTAGCATAAGAAAGTAGAAGTCTTACCCCTTCAAATCTTTCTATTGGAGAAAAATTCTCTCCATATTCTATTTCTTCTTCTTGTGCATAGCCCTTGCATACAAGCCTTTCCTTATTTCTGATCACATCTCCATCTTCATTCAATTTGTTCTTGAAAAAATATTTGGTACCAGTTACATTTTTATCTGCAGGTCTAGGAAAAAGTGTCCATGTATCATTCTTCTCAATTTGATCAAGTTCTTCCTTCATATATTTTAACCAATCTTCATCCTTTATTTCTTCCTTTACTGTCTTACACTCATACTTGGAAATCAAACAAGTAATTTCTTTGATCTTTCTTTTGGTGAGAACACCTGCATTCTTATAACTTATAATATAATTAGTAGATTCATTCATCATTGTGTCCCATGTGAGAAACCAATGCCTTTTTTTCCTTATGATGGATCTTCTTTGACTACAACAAATACAAACTCCTCTTCCTCACTATCTTCTAATTCTTCATCGGTAACTACTTCATCAACTGCAACACAACATCATTTCTTCCCTTTTCCCTTAAATTTTTTAAACTTGTCCTTTTATTCACTACTAGGACATTTAGTATAAATATGTCCAATCTTATTACATGAATTTTTTTCAGTGGTGGCTTACCATTGTATTTACCAGTCCCTCTTGGAAATCTATTTTCTAGTAGTTCTTCAAGCTCTTCCTTTCATCTTCCAAGATAGCTTCAAGTTCCCTGGTGTAACTTGACATTTAATCAGAATCGTGACTTGTTTCTTTTCCTTTCATTACCAGTACATTATTTACTGATGCCTTGAAAGGTGCCTCAACTTTGGAATATTGTTATCAAAGTTATTTAACTCAAACGTAGTAAGCTTACCAGTCAATCCATCTATAGTAACATTGTCAAAAGTTCTCAGCTTATTTATAGAAGACACTCTAATGGAGCAAGTAGGTAGTAAAGTTCTCAACATTTTACTTACCATAGTATCTTCTTAAATAGTTCCACCAACACCTTTGATAGCACCAACAACTTCTTTTATTCTTAGACCATATTGTTCAATTTTCTCTCCTTCTACCATCTTCATGTCATCATATTTTCCTCTAATACTTTCTATGAACATCAACATATTCAATATCAGATAACGTACTTACAATAGTTATTGTGGTTGAGTATTCTCCTGTTGTTCTTTCAGTTTATCTCCAATGAGAGTTCCAGTAGGAGTGATATACTTTCTTGTGACATACATCTAGTATGGTGATCCCATAACTTTTAGATATAAATACATTATGTCATTCTATACCAGTTAGTTATCTTTAGAGAACTGGGGAGGTTCCTTCCTCATTATTGGATCTTTTCCTCAAGTTGTTAGGCTTACGACAAAGAGGACCAAGGCTCTGGTACAAATTGTTAGTATTATTATATCTAATATTACTAAGAGGGTGTTGAATCAGTAATCTAATAATAATTTCTTTTCATAAACTATTCAACCAACTTGCATCAATTAACATCCATTGCATGAATAACCAAATGAATGAAGATAAACATCCACAACCATGCATCACAATAAAACCAAAGTTTTTCTCATGGAAACCCGACTGAGAAAAACCACATGTGGGGATGACACCCACAAATAATTCAATTTTCTTCTAAAGTACACCCGGTTAAGAGCTTATCTCTATTAGGATCTTACAAATGCCCCATTAAGAGCAAGACTGTGTTAGAAGCCACCTAGTTAAGGGATTTACCTCTAGCTCTGTTAGGAGATTTACCCTATTAGGAGTAACCCTGTTAAGGGAATTCAAACCCTAATTAAAGAGTCACCTAGTTAAAGGGTTTACAAATCAAACCTATTAGGATCTACCCATTTAAGGGATTTATCTTGATGCAACTGTTAGGAATCAACAAGTGAAAATGATCTAAAAAGAATAGCACTTATCCTCTACTAGTAGAGATCCAATTCAAGCTCTATCTCTACTTCACATGCATACAATATTCTCTCTTCTCTCTTCTCTTGACCACACCTTTGCATCCACAATCTACACTTGTACATTTCATCATTTTACATATATATGTAGTATAGGTTCATCAGGGAAATTAATAGCCTTACACAAATGTCTTACAATGTTTCCAACTCAATTCTCAAGCCCTAAAATGCAATACCAATCTAGTAATTTCTCAAACAATCTCACGTCGACATTCAAACCCATCGTACATCATTTGACAAAGAAAACTCAAACCACAACACACTTTCTAATGTTCTTGCACAACTTCAAGAAATTTGATCATAGTGATCATAAAAATGCCAACTCATCGAACCTCATCAATCTGAAACATCATCAAATCCATGGAACATATAATCACTTACCATAACATGATACATCATCACCATTCAAGGATCTGACAAACTATTCTAAGAAATTATTTTACTTTTCATTGAATGATCTCCTGTCCATTAAAATTTAGTCTTCCAGTCACCTAATCGTGATGTGGTCGCAAAAGCAACCCCATAACATAGCCACGACAACATATCCTAAACCACAACACCTAAATAAAAACCTACTTGACACAAACATCAAATCATTCCTCCTTGGATACATCATGTTCTTCTTGTTGACATGTCAACCTTCAGTCAATCACAATTCACACCATACATATGATAAACATGTGTAGTCATATATACAACATATAGAGACAACACTTAGTCTTCCTCAACGATCGCACATGCCAACTCTTACCACATCTCTAGATCTAACCTCTTGAACATACATCAGTGTAATAGACACACTATCAACCAACAAACACTAAGTTGACATCAATGACAACATCATAACTAATCAATCTAGCATCATATTTGCATCAAACACATACCATAACACATTCAACTTATCACTACATCATTTATTCCAACAATACAAGCTTGAGAGATTTAGGAGAAAGTTTGTTTTGTGGAGATTTCTTCTGAGTGACCTGAAACCTCTCTATATAATCCTCCAATGGTTCATCTTCCTTTTGAGTCATCTTAAATATGTATTCCTTTCTTGAGTCTCCTCCTCTGCAATAATCTTGATACTTATGCATGTCGTATTGTTTCTCAACTTTCGATAGCATTTCTTCCAAGGCCCATGAACCACCTTAAATAAGCATTCATCAAATTGGTTGGAAAAATATTCACCCTATGTGTATATGTTGTATAATCATGGCTTTGGTAGAGTACATCAAATTCAAATACGAAGGTATCAAGATCTTCTATTACCAGGCTGTATAAATTAGTTAAAGATGATGGAGGTATGTTTTTTAGAAAAGTAGATTTCTCTTGGTCTGATATGGGAAACTCAAAGGTGACATGTTTTGTAGGATTATCTACTTCTTTTTCCACCATATTTTATTTGTGATGATGTTGGTAGTCAGGGTCTTCCTCCTTAGGGTCCCTAAAAGGTTCCTCTTGTTCTACCACTATATTTTCTTCTTTAGGCTCCAATAAATCTTGGGTTTCCACAAAGGGAAGAAATCTCCCTAACATGTATGTTCTCCACTACATGCCATATAGAAATGTCTTCCTGCACTTGTTAGTAGAGGGTTTCTAACTAAAATTTATTCTAACTAAAAATATAATGTTGGAAAAAGAACAACTATGCTATGAAAAGAAAATGAAAAAAAAGACATGCTATACTATAAATTCTACACCTTGGCACCATCCCCATCAATAGCACAAAAATGATTATTTTTCATTAAGAATGGTTGGTAAGTGTAGATAACTCAGTACGTGTTCCTAATGAAGCAACTAATCTTCAATTAAGTAACCTTTCACCCTAATGAAATCTCATTTAATTATCAACTAGGGATGTATTTTCCTAGATGGCACCTAAACCATATGTGCAACATAGTTAATCTATCACCTACCAAAATATAGAGCTCAACTGAAAAAAGAAAAAAAACACATTAAATGATAACAAATACATGTAACAACTTCATGGAAAATCATTACCCTATTATCATCATTTTCTTCATCATAAAATGGATTTGAAAAATATAAAAAATCATTCTCAGATTCACTTGGACAATCTATCAACTAATCCTCCTCTATTGTCTCTTCATACATTGGATTTAAAAAACCTGTGAAATCATTCTTAGTTATACATATCATTTCTACATGTTGAACACAATAAATATCCTCTCTTATATCAAAAACCATCTCTTCTTGAAGTAGATTCACTTCATTCATTTGAATTATTTCATCATCTTGAGTGACACTGGAACACTCTTCACAATAAGCTTCACAAGTGGAAACAATATGAGGGGATTCAAAACTCTCACTCACATCATCAATTAAAATTTCAGCATCGCATCCATATTTAGAAGCTACAAGTGATTCCATTTTGGATAGACTATGATGGAGATTAGGACAACAAACACCTTGAGTTTAATCACCAAGAGCAATTATATAGGAAGAATCATAATCATTATGCTAATTGCTGATTAAAACCTCAACATTTGTATACACATGGTCATCATGTAACTATTGTCCATCTGAGAGTTAATGCACCATCTTAATGGTGTTAATATCCGTGCACTCTTCATTCAAATTATCACCATCACAAGGATACAAATGAACATGAACAGATGTAATGTCTTCATTCTTGGAAAACCTTCATGTTTCAATGTCAATTGGTTCTTGAATATGTGTTATAGATTTAACAAGAGATTCATACTACTAATAAAACTCATTGGCCCAATCTGATTTGTAATGGTAGATTGTACATCATTAGGGAAAGTAAACTCACACCCATTTGAAGAATTAATTCCAACCACATAAATATTATGTAGCTTCCCATATGCATAGTTTTGAATAGGCACATGTGGAATGAGTGGGTTTTGAAACATGTTTTATGCATTCATGTTTACTCTACCACTTTGTGGCTCATAAATAAGATTTTAAAGGAAAATACCATCAACATAAGGAAAAGCAAAATTTAGAGCATTAAACTGATTACAATTCTGAGAATTTATTGAAACTTATGAACTTCTACATTCAACTTCATATTCAGCCCTATGAGAACCCACAACTTTAGATTTATGAAACTTTACCAGTCCAAATTTCATCATCCCTTCTATGTCCATTTCCACTTGAAAATACTAATGCAAACTTTGGCGCTCTTTATTTCTTAATAAGTAACTCATCTTCTTATCAAAGGTGCATAAATATACATCTAGTATCATTGCATTGTGTGGTCTACAATTGTTAGGAATATTCTTAAAGTCTTTCATAAATTAGAGACTGAATTCACAAACCAAGTCACCATTCCTGATATGAATATCCATGAAATCATAAAACATTATGGACACACAAATACTTTTACCAAATTTCTCACTGAAACTCTTTCCAAGAGATGATTCAACCTAAAAATTAAAAACCAATCTCTAGCTTCATCCTTCAAATATTGCATGAAAAATATCATGGTTACATCCTCATGATCAATTTATAATCATCCATCAAGTCATTGAATCTCTAAAGGTATTTTTCTCCTATTTCCAACTTCTTTCCAATAAATTTTGGTATCTCATTTATGATTTCAACTGGTATGGAATTTGGGAGACCATAAATGTGATTGAAATCTATGGGTCTATATCTTTCAAATCTAAAGTTATTTCTCAAACCGCATGGTTGATTTTGATTATACATGATGGTTGCACCAAGGGATATACATGTTGATGATACATCCTAAACTGTTTCGCTTACAATAAGAGATCTTGAAGTTACATAATACATGACAACTATAACGAATACTAGGACTTCTTTTCACTGAGCATGAATGTAAAAGGCATACATACTTCTCATCGTAATACAAATAATAAAAATAACAATAGAGATAATATGAAATTTAACACTAATATTTCCTTGATTTAGTGCTCCAATCACCTAAAGAGGACATTTAACACTTTACATTATCATAACTACTATCATACAATAACATCAATTCTACCAAAATTATTAGAATAGCTGGAAAATTGTAGCAGTTGCTTTGACTACAAGCAGGATAAGTCTAGAACTTTCTTCACATCCCCATCTAGTTCTTCATCCAGAGATGACATTCCCTTTAGTGAGGAAAAAATTCAAATATATGGAATGTATTCAGCTTCAATTCATTTTGGGTCATCTCTGATTAGAAAATTCATATAAATCCTTCTCATATCACTAAAATAAAACATTTTCCAGGCTTAAAACCTCTAGATTTGAAATAAATTTTAGAGTCCTTCACATTTATTAAGTCTAACTCATTGGATTTGGCATGGAATTCCCCAATAGAGTCACCATTATGTTTCTTCCTCAAACTGTTTTTCTAGGTATTCCTAAGAATTATCCCTCTTCTATCAATTGTCACCTAAGACCGGTGGCCAATTGACAAGATTCAACCACAAGACTGCAATCTTCTACTCTTCAGACTCTGCAAGACCTAGGGATGACCCTCTATAATAATTATGAATCTAACACATTTTATGAAAAATATTACATACAAAATATGACTCTCATCTCATTTGATCATAATATAAATGAATTGTTCTAGAATTGGCTCTATTATGCATATACACTATTGCCACATAATTGAGAGTAAAAATAATTTAAACCTACACCTAAGAAAAACAAAGTAAATGAGGTTTTCATATTTAAGCATTCAAACCTATCTAGGGTTTGCACAAGAAGAAATAGCTTACCAGTCCCTTATCCATTCATAGAGTAAGCATGAAATGACCATTAATGACAATGAAATAAACACAAAACCAACAATATTTACACCACTGCGACATTACAACAATGAGATCGCATTTGAAAATGCTACTAACATTACAATAATATCCAATGTCCAACTAAAATAAAATTTTAACATGATCCTTGAATACAAGCCTATAACTGAATATTTATTACAATAAATGTGCAACAAGAGCCATTCAAATCTTTGATTATTTTGAATCAAAATAAAATTAAACACATTCAAGAGACACTACAACATGTTTTGACAAATACACTACAAACTGATTTTCTTACCTTCATCGCAACACTGATTACAACATGTTGAGACTAAAATTTCAAAGAAAAACCAATGCTAAGTTAATCTATACAGACAATTGCATAAAAAAAATTAAAGTGGAACACAAAAAAATGTGAAGAGAAGAAGAATATATGAAAGAGGGAAAACTCCAGCTTTCATATGTTCTTGATAGCTGTCCTTCCCACATCTTATTTGGAAAGATATTTTTAATCCTTTCCCCATTTAATCTACTCATTACCACTTGAAAATATATGATCTCTTCTTGTCCCAATTGAAAATACTATCATACAATTTTATTATTCCCCATCCTTTCAAATCATAATACTTATACTCTCTCTTTTCCCATTCACTCATTCATGTGAAAATATCCTTAGAATAAGACAACAAGAATGCCTTCAAATATTACATCCCCTTTGTGAAAGAAAATTACCTCATGTAGCTTTCACATTTACCATTTCAACATTATACCCCTTATTTTAACACCTCGTGCAATCATTTCACTTAAAGTAAAGACAATATTGTTATTTCTTGAAATGATTCCCCTCTAGAAAAACTACAACATGGATTTCACTCTGCATTTTTACCTAGAGTAATCATTTACCTTACATGTGTGCATCTAGTTACTCACATTTATTTATTTGACATCCTCTGTGAAAATCTTTCACATTTTGAGTAACACATTTTGGATTACATCATTGTGCTCCCTTGGTAAAAATAATAATTTCCCCTTTTCACCATAAAAAAATTCCCAATGTGACCTTTATCTTTCCTCACAATTTGGCCTTTCCATTTTACAATTATTTAACATCATACTCAAAAATGTTTTCACACTTTTGGGTAAAAATTTCCCGCTCTACTATTTGTGCATTTACATGGGTAAAAAATATTAACCTGTACTTACCCAAATTATTTCCTTTGAGTTCTAACTTTTAGTCACCTGTATTTTGTCCTTGGTGGAAATGTATTGATGATAATGTGGAAGTGGACAACTAAGAGGGGGGGGCATGAATTACTTGTTACCATAACCTTAAACCACAAAACCCTCAAGCTTGTATACCCTTAAATATAATTTGAATAAATAAATCATGAAACATGCATGCATATACAAATCAGAAACACATCTAGACAAGTTGACACAATATTTTTTATCATGGAAACCCTATTAAGGGAAAAACCATGGTGGGATTGATTACCCATAATAAGAGAATACCTTGTTAGAAGTATAACCTTATTAAAATATATGGGGAATGCACATTCATTCAAGCTCACTTCCTAGAGCTCACTGCTCAAATAAAAATCCTCAAGCTATAACCCCGAGGAAGGCTCGTTGCCTTAGAATCTTATCACTACAAATATCTACAAGTGTTTGTGAACTGGATAAAAAAATCTACCTTATGCAAAAGTAGTTCCATTGAAGAACAATCAAGATCTCTGATCTAACTCTCTCAAACTCCTTCAGATGAGCATCTTAGCCTTCAAGGGATCTTTACAAGTTCTCTACAAGAAATTTTTGGTGTTCGCAACCAATCTTTCTCTTCTGCACCTAATGATTTTTTCCCTAATTCATCAGTTATACCAAGAACTAGATCACAAAACCTAATTCACCATCTCTTCAAATTAGCGCACCAAATCTCATGCTCAAATCCATCTCTGACCATCAAAGCATAGTCACAAACTAAAACCACCACCTTGAGATCATAAATATCCTACATTTCACGGTTTAGCACTTGTGCAACTTGATTTGCCAACTAAGTTAGCCAAGAACATGAATAATAATAAAAATATTATTATTGACTGAAAGGTCCACCAATCTGATCCTTCTATTCCATGTGTATTGTAACACCCCAAAATTGGCATCTTGCAACCAATCACGCCTTTAGGAGAACCTCTTGAAGCAGTTTACAAGACTCTTGTAGACAATAATTTACTTACTCCATTGGCAAATCCGCGACCTTTTGATCCACAACCAAGACCTCATTGGTGGAATGAATCCGC
>MU228456.1:2278058-2295931 GCA_018584345.1 Thuja plicata | reverse complement strand
CCACACAAGGGACTGACTCGGGAACTCCCCACCTAAGGATAGAAGGATCAGAGGTGGAGTTTCTTCCTGTGGAACCTGGTGATATCTCCATAACAACAACAACGATTGAGGATTTTGAGGGATCGCTTAGACCTGTGAAGCCAGGTGGAGACGATACCCGGTACCTGCAATCCTGCATCACCAAGAAGAGATAGATATATATACATATGGATATTCATAGAAATCAAATATATGCAAACAGATGACTAGGATCAATACATCGTGTGGACCTCAACTAAGTGAGTAACTACGACTTCATCCTGAGCCAAAAACACATTAGACACATATCCATGAAACATAAAACATCATGATAATGGTTAGTTTCAAATCCTTTGGTTAGATCCATAAAACATATAAAAATAGATGGTTTTCTCATAAACATATAAATGATAACCATAAATGAGCATATCAATCATATCATCATCCACAAAATATAAATGTAAATGTATAGTTCTAACCATACTAATAAAATGTCCAAGTCAAAAGTCCAAGTATCACCGTAGGAGAGGGTATTACATACGGTCCCAACACTTTTCCCTCCATTGTGTCCAACATTGATGATGAAGGTTTCCAAACTGTGGTTAAAAAGACCACAAAACGTAGGACAAAGTCTATGAACCAAGCTAACAGTTCCTTAGTTTCTTCTCCTTCCTTAGATGACGCCATGAACATTTCTAAAGTTATCCCAAAAGCTCTTCCTATTACCCCTGATATTACTAATTCTTAGGAAACCAAACTCCCGCAACAATAGATTATTAAACCTTTTAAAGAAGTAGATGAGGGATATATCTTTGAAATTATCCCAGCAACTCATGTTGTTCCCTCTCCCCAGAATGTTGTGATCCCACTTGATCCCCTAGGTGGAGGCCTTGTTGGCATGGAAGTGGAAGGCACCACTCCCTTCCAATCTGAAGATGAGGATCTTAATACTCTCAATGATCTCTCTAAATCGAAGAAAAAAGGACGGCCTCTTGGGTCCAAAAACAAATCCACAGCCTCAAAAAAACTAAATGGACCCCAGGTCATGCAAATATTGTGACTTAGTGGCCATAAAGAAATGAATGGCCCCTCTCCTCAAAATGGTTTCCCATTAATTACATATCTTGGAATATCAGAGGGCTTGAATCCCCTAACAGAAAAGTGATCATATAAAATTTTCTTAATACAATGAGTAATATTGATTTTCTCATGCTTCAAGAGCTTAAAGAAATTGGTTTTTATCTTAATGTTAATCTCAATTTCATATGGAAGGATGCAATCAATTTCTACTCCAACCACCCTAGAAGAAGGGGAGGGGTGGGTATCCTCATCAACCCAATATGGGCTAATATGATTAAGGATCATGGTATCTCCCCATGCAATAGGGTTGTTTGGGTCACTCTTGAGCACCAAGGATTCACCTTTAGCCTTTGTTCTATTTATGCTTCTAATGATGGTAAGGAAAGAGATAATTTTTGGTCTTGGCTCTTTACTCTTCCTGATATCCCTTTGATTATTGGGGGAGATTTCAACATGGTTGAAAGTCAGGAGGACAAAAATGGGGGTAATCCTTTCACATGGAAAGAGATGGAAAGAGAACAATGGAACCATTTGAAACACTCTAAATCTCTTTTTGTTCCTCTTAGTGGGGATAGACCCTCCAACTCTATCCTGTGGTATACTTGGTGTAATTTCTAGAGAGGGGCCTCCAGGATCTACTCTAGATTAGATAGGTTCTATGCTAACTCCAACCACTTCTCCTTCACGCCTAATCAGCAGGGTAACTATGTTACTGTTACCCCTACCGCTCTGTCTGACCACCTTTTAATCTTGACCTATATTAGGATCATGTCCCAACCTATTTGTGATAAACCTAGAAATTTGAAATTCATGTTGAACACTAGTATTCTGGAGGATGAGGACATTCTTGCTGCTATCAACCTCATCAGAATTATTAACAAAAACAACCCCTCCCTGCAGTCGCATATATCCAGATGAAATCACAACATTAATGCTTGACAAATCTTCCTCCAAACCATTGGTAAGAAAAAAGCAAAAGACTTTAGAGCTACTGAAAATAAACTCTCGACAGATTTAATCTTAGTTGAAAGCAACATTTAGGTCAATCCCTCTGATTGCAATCTTATTCTGAAAGTTAGGGATGCCATAGATAGACTTAGAAGACACCAGAAGATTAAATCCAAGGGAGCCCACATTAGATCTCAGGCTCATTGGCTGCAATTTGGAGATCGTGGATTAGAAACCTTCTTCAATCTCCTTAAGCATAAATAGACTAAAGAATCCATTGATAGAATTACTGTTAATGACCAAGTTTTGGACAATCCAAAAGACATTAACCAAGATTTCACTGCCTTTTACCAAGACCTCCTCACCTCAGAAGATACTAACAATGCCAAAGTGTTAAGAGATAAATGTAGGAACATAATACCCAACAAAATTGACAATGAAGATGCGGATCTTCTCAGCAAAAGCATCTCCCTGGAGGAAATCCAGAGTGCTATTTCTGTCCTCAAGAATGATAAGGCCCCTGGCCCTGATGGTTTTCCCATTGAATTCCATAAAGCCAACATAAGTTGGATCTGCAATGATCTTCTCAATATTTACAATGAAGCTATTAACAAGGGCTCTCTTGGGGACTTCATAAACAGGGGCATCATAAAGCTTATTCCTAAAGACGGTGATAAGAATGTTATAAAAAATTGGAGGCCCATTACTCTCCTTAATGTCTCTTATATTATTTTAGCTAAGATCCTCGCTATCAGACTTGAAGGGATTATCCCTAAGTTTATCTCCTCTACTCAGACTGGTTTCATCAAGGGCAGATATATATTGGAGAACCTGGTCACTAGCTGGGAAGCTATGGAATGGGCCAGGAGCTCAAACTAGGAGGCTGCTATGTTCCTCTTGGATTTTGAGAAGGCCTATGATTGGGTTGAATGGAATTTTATAATTATGATGCTTGAAGCTTTTGGCTTCCCCCCCCATTTTTTGCAATATGATAAAAATGTTATTCAATGATGCTACTACTCAAATTGACATAAATAGCTCCCTCTACCCCCAATTTATCTTGGTAGATCCATCAAGCAAGGGTGCCCTTTGGCCCCTGCCCTTTTTTTTATTGCCTCAAATGCTTTATCCTACATCCTAAAAGATAGCACCTTATCCCCTTCCATCAAAGGCATCACCCTTCCTGACAATTCTAACCTCATCCATTGTCAATTCATTGATGACACTGCCCTTTTTTTTATCTTAATGAAGACAATTTTAGAAATCTTCATAATAAACTTGATTTTTTATGCTCCCTCTCTAGAGCTAGGTTATCCCACTCCAAGTCTGGGATTCTTGGATGGGACAACCTGCCTCCCGAGTGGATCAAGAAGTTTGATTATCAGTGGGAAGGTCCCCAGAAAATTGTCTGATACCTTGGCATTCCCTTCTCGATGGAACCCTCTTTAAAAGAGATGTGGTTCTGGATCAAGGACAAGATTCATAGAAATTTGAATAAGTGGCACAATAGGTCCCTTTCCCTAGCTAGTAGAGTGCAATTTTGCCAAAATATTCTCTCCTCTTACAACATTTACTACTCCTCTGCTTGGATGTTTAGTAATTATCAAATCTTAGAAATTCAAAAAGCCATAAGAAACTTCCTTTGGTCAGATGGCAGAGGCAATAAAAAGATGCATTCTGTAAGATGGAGTTGGTGTCACATTGACAAGAACTTGGGAGGGCTGGGGCTTAAAGACCTCAAGATCCAAGGGATTTCCCTCACTGCTAAGTGGATCTTTCACTCTTTAGATGGCTATGAGCCCTGGAAGGTTCTGGTTAGAAATAATATCCAACAAGACTTCCCCAAAAAGGCTAAGGACTGGAAAAATCTCCCTCTTGGAGACATTATTGAAGGTAATTTCCATGTCTCTATTAAAGGTTCTACTATTTTTAAATCTATATGGAAGGCCTGGGAGCTTGTTAGGATCCACATTCCCTCCAGGTCCTTCCATGACCATAGCACTCTTTATGGTGAGCGTTCCATTTGGTGGAATCTCTCTCTGGCTGGGAAGCCCCTCGCCCTCTCTCAAGGCTACTCTGCCAAAGGTTGGGCTAGCCTTGGAATCTCCCACTTCATAGACTTGTTTGAGCAGGATAAGCTTATTAGATGGGAGGCTCTCAGCTCCACCTATGGCATCCCTCATTCTCAAAAGAAAACTTATAATATGATAACCAAAGCTTGCAAAAATCTGCCCCCTCTTGTAATGTGGACTCCCATAGATTTCTTGGCATAAAGTGGCCAGATGGCACTATTATTACTAAAATCAAGGCCAAGAATATTTATAGTGTCCTTGCCTATAACAATAATATTATCGAGCATGTCAATTCTCTTTGGTACTCTAATTTGAATGAAGAGGCTTGGAGTAAATATTTTACTATCATCTGGAAAAACCCTGTTGATCCCAAAATTAATTGTTGAAAATGGTTGCTTATGTTGGACAGATTGACTTTGAGAAAAGATCCAAATGGTTGTGAAATATGCAACTTTTGCAAGTTTCCTGAATCCAGTAGACATATTTTTTTCGATTGCATTATTGCTAAAGAAATTTGGTTGATGTTTGGCATCTCTTACCCTCACTATGTCACTATTTTTGAAATTATTACTGGTTATATAGATGGTTTAAATAAAGATGCTAATTGATTTTGGTATATGCTATCATCTAACATTTTATGGCAGATTTGGAAAGTCAGAAATGAAGAGAGGTATCAAAACAGCCCCAAGTCTCTTACTGAATCTTTTAGAAGACTCACTTTTTTTAAAATTGCTTCGCAGGTCATGATTATGATGATGATTGATCGTGATAAGCTGAAGAGATTTCTGAAAGATGGGCATGCTACCATGTTCGTGTTTGAAATGAAGAATGGCTATGAATGGCGCAGAATGATGGACAACTATGCTGCTTTTGAAGAAGCTGTCAAAAAGCTTAATAAGGAAATTAAAAAGAAGAAAGTTGTCTCTGAAGAAAGAATCCTCATGCTTGATCAGATCTAGGATAGATTGGGTGTTGTTTGGATGGAGGGCCCTCAAGGATTGACCACTTAGGCTCGGTATTTTGATGGCCTCCTTCACTAGTTCCTCTCTTTTGTCTTGTATTTTTGTAATTCTTATGTATATGACTATCTGAACTCTTTCGGTGTGAGGCTTAGCCTCCCATTTTGTTGTAAGGAACTCTTGTTGTTATTTTGAAAACTCTATATTTAATACAAAAAAATGAGATAATATTATTTAATTAAGAGAGATTTTAATTAAATAAGATAATATTATTTAATTAAAAAGGAATTTTAATTAAATAAGATTATTTTACTTACTAAAAAGGAATTGTTTTCTTTTAATTAAATAAGATAATTGATGAAATGATCAAACCTTAGGAAATATTGAAATAATTGAATTAATTACGATTTGATCAAGGAAATTGATTTGAATTGAAAATGTTGCAAAGCATTAATTCAGGAATTTGATAAATTGATAAATGGGGGTGCGTAGTCTAGGAGACCATTTTAGGGTGCATACATTTGCCCCTCTTTAACTAATGTGTGATCTTTATGGGAACACATGTAGTCAAAGAATGCAGTTGAAGTGTGAGATCGATTTGGGATCACAAAACAACCCAGACGTGTGATCTTTATAAGAACACATCAAGACAAAGATAAGTTGTTTGAAAAAGACAAGGTCAACACCCCTATAAATAGGTAATTGACATGTCCAAGATAAGAATCTCAGGCAAGGTTGCCCCAAGTGGAGCGCTTGATAGGATTGATAAAGCTAAATCAAGGATTGAAGTTTGATAGATACTACCCCCTCATGATCAAAATCAAAATGAGATAGAGGAGAAACAACAAATTGATAAATTTGATCAAATTGAACTAAAGATAAGGTTCTTGATGTAAGATGAAAGATATAAGGATCACAGAACCAAGGTAGATCATCAAGCATGAAAGATTATGCCCCAGGGTTGAATCAGAAGAAAAGAAGTGGGGTGAAATCAAATGGAAGATAGAAGTTTGGAAGAGGTGGAAAGAAACGGAGAGAAGAAAGAGAATTTTCCTTAAGAAAGAGAATGCCCCAAAATCAATCAATTGTTTAAGATATAAAATTTTGATTGAGATCACGAAAGAAGATAAGGAAATGAAGATCAGAACGTGATCACAATTGATTAAAAGTTCACAAGAAAGATGAAGGAAACCCTCTCAAACTCATAATGCAGCCTAAAATACAAATTAGTATGAGGTCTAACAATGCAAGCTACATGAAAATGCAAAGGTGTACTTGCAATAGAGCAACTGTAACATAGGACTTTGTGTTCATCATTCATTAGAGAATTTTAAGGAACTTATTTTCATCATTGGGCCATTATTAATGGACATCAGAAAATCACACAATCATCACTAGTCACAAGTGCAACTATGAAGATATGAATGTGATTTATATCAGATTGGAACGTGGAAAGATTCTAACATAAGCATCAAAGACATAAAGGTCAAGATGAATGTGATGTTAGCTTACCCAATTTAATATAGCAAAACCACGCTCGCATCAAGGCATAGAGGCCAGGATGAACAATAGAATGGTTGTGCAAAAATAAAGAAACATAAAGCATGAAGCAAATAAAAACATGTTCCATGCCCCAAGTCCTCTAGCTAGGCATCCCAGAGAGACTTATTAGGCAAGGACACTCATCGAAAATCAATAACAGTCAGCACACAAAGAAAATATCATGACATAGCTTAAGCATTAAGTGTTGTATGGTTAAAAATTTAAGTGTGTTAACTAATACTTAGTTCTAAGGATAAGAATCAAATGCTCGCAAGCAGGTAATACCACATGACAAAACGGGGTAAGACCAAACCGATAAGTGTTGAAAAACACTCAATGTCAAGGGTTGTATTGAAAAATACAGTTGGTGTTGTGTTGAAAAACACCATTTGTGAGATGGCCTAAAGACTAACGCATCCAAGAGACCAAAGCTAACATAGTTATACCCCCTAGACAAAGACAAAGACCAATTCTAGACCAAGGCAACAAGGACAAGGCATGATCAAGAAAGGCAAAGTGTCGAGGACACACTCTAAGAAATAGGGGTGCAAAGGCCTCAAGTAGCGCCTTTTTCCAGGTTTTCACCACTTAGATTTTGTTACAATTTTTTCTCATTCATTTTTTTTCTTTTTTTTTCAGGACTTTTTTATAATAAAATTTTTTCTACAAGGCACCTACTTCCAGGTTTTCACCAAGGCACTTTTTCTATTTTTTTTTTGAATTTTTGAATTTTTTATTTTTTTTTATTTTTGGAATATATAATTTTTTTGGAGATACATCAAAGCGCCTATTGCTAGGTTTTCACTAAGATGATCATTTTTTTCAAGACATTTTCTGATTTTTAGAATTTTTGACAAAATAACAATTTTTTGGATTTTTTCAGGATCAATAATTATGTACAAAGGATGCCCCCAGATAGAATGGGCATCAAACTCCCAAGTAAGATCATATCGTGTTGTCCCAATATTTTAGCAAGGTGGAGGATAGGAGGGATTAGCAATTTGGTGGAAGAGATGGAAGATAGGAGAATGAAGGAGAATGAAGGGAAGAAATCCTCAAAGGAAAACTCCTCAAGAGTAACCAAGCTAGGGAAAAAGAAACATCATGTAAAGCACATTTGGACAAAAAATGAAAGGCCAACATAGGATAAGTCACAAAATTTTAATGCAAGAGCAGGAAAGGATGCAGTCCAAAGGAGTAGACATGTCAAGAGGATTCATAGCACCATGTTTTACTCTTTCTTTCTTTTTTTTTTAAATTTTTTTGAAATTTTTTGTTCATAGGATAAGTCACAAAATCGTAATGCAAAAGTAGGAAAGGATGTAGTCCAAAGGAGTAGACATGTCAAGAGACTTCATAGCACTGTGTTTTACTCTTTCTTTCTTTTTCTTTTCTTTTTTTGTTCATTGGTAATGTGATGGAGGAGGTGGAAGCTTCAACTTGAGTGGATGGAGGGATGGGAGACTCATAAGGATTAGGAGATTGAGGTATGTATTTATTTAGAGGGGATGATGGTAGTTTCATGACTTGAGGAGATTTCAAAACTTGATTTGGGGAATTATATTTTTCTTCTAGCCCTTGGATCCATTCAATGGAAAAGGTAGTGTGGGATGGGGATGATGTAGGACTTGGAGGATTGGGATTATGTGGAGGATAAGGATTATGATCTTGGACATGAAGCTCAAAATGTAGGGGATTAGGTGTAGGATTGGGATTAAATGGTAGATGAGAATTATGAATTTGGACAAATGGGGAAGGACATATGTCTTCAAAGGCAAAAAATTTATTTTGACCCCCATTTTTTAGGCTAAGGACAATGTTTCATAGTTCTTGAATCTCGTGGGCAAGGTGGCTATAAGATAAATTTCCCTTGTCAAAGGTAGATGAAGGATAAGAAATGGTAGATGAATTTGGATTGGATATGATGTGTTGAGGATTGATTTGGTAGGTAGGTTGGATTGGAGGTATGGTTTGAGGATTAGGGTTTAGCACTTTATAGTCCTGAACCATTTTGTGAAACCAATCCATATCCATGATGTTGGGTACTGAAATTGGATTAGAAGATGATGTGGATGAAGATTTAGATCAAGAGTGGATGAAGTGACAGATTTGAGGATGGATGAAATATGAACTTAGGGCTTAGGAGAAATACTTGGACTTTTTTTTTATTTAAGAATGCAAGGCCTCAAGGATTTTGATTTTGATTGATTTTGATTTGATTGGATTTGATTTGATTTTGATTTAAAGGTTTGAGACAAACCTAGGTGAAACAAGACCCTATGATGGTGCAAACAAAGGATTGATTTGGATGATGATATCTTCTTCTACTTGGAGATAGACTGATGATCCCAAGAAAAATAGGATACGACTAAGAGAATTAATTACTTGAGACAGACTGATGTTCTCAAAGCAATATGATTCAAATAGATGTTTTCTAATGATGAGGGTCTATGAACACTTTGATAAATATTTCAACCTAAGATTTGAGATGAAACATCTTGATGAAGGTGTGAAAGATGAAGTTTTATTTGATGTGGGTTAATCTTGACTATGGTTGGATGTGGGTCAATCAAGATAACTAGGATTAAAGTCCAAATATTTTGATGGTGCTCTTAAATAAAAAGTAGAAGATTTTATGAAAATTGGAATTAGAAGGAGATGTGGATGAAGATTTGAATGAATAATGGATGAACCTTAGAAGACAAATGAGAGATGTTGGAAGACAAGGGGATAATTAAGGGTGATTGGTTTGGATGAAAAGGAAGATATATTGGATTAGGATTTGATAGAATGATATGAGGTTGACAAGTGGATTGGATTAGAAGAATGATGATGTAATTAGGTTGGATGAAAGATGAATAATTAGATTGGATTAAGAAAGAGGATGTTGATGTGGATTAGAGGGATGATTAGGATGAGGATTAGGATAATTGTGGATGTTTAGGATGGAATGATTAGAATGATTGAGAAGAATAAGAATGACTTGGAAGAGGTGATTAGGATAAGAAGTACACTGATGATGAAGATGTGGGTTGATGTGGAGATGACAATGTAGGATACTGACTAATTTTGGAATTTTTAGGTCAATTTGTTCATTGTTAAGAACTGATTTTCAATATACATCAAAGGCATTGAATATGCTAAGTATACCTTGACTCATATTTTGGTCATAACTGATAGTTATTGAAGATACATGTCTGAAAATAGTCCTACAAGGAACAAAGCAACCTTGCAGGAGACAAGAAATTGTGACTTTGGGGAATTTTGATAAAATGGTTATATTTTGTTTGTGTGTGTTCAAGTGACTCTTTCAAGCCACTTATGTTTTTATGTGGTTTAACACAATGAAGACAGTACAAATAATAGCTACCTTAAGGAATTGGCTTCGCATGAAATATTATAGGCCCATTGCTTGGTAGTCCTTTGGCTCAAACAACAGTGTCACCCCCAGAAGGGTGCCCATGTTTTTGCCTTTTTC
Source organism: Thuja plicata (assembly GCA_018584345.1). Classification (NCBI taxonomy): domain Eukaryota; kingdom Viridiplantae; phylum Streptophyta; class Pinopsida; order Cupressales; family Cupressaceae; genus Thuja; species Thuja plicata. Next base: position 2,285,834 of record MU228456.1, on the reverse strand, counting down.
CAAGTATTGTTGGCATGCTACAAAGATCTCTTTCGCAATACAATACCCTGCAACTCAAATGATGGGAACCTTGGGGGGAGAATATTTCCTCCCCTTGAGATATAATAAGTCATCATTTAGAGGTGAATCAGGTAGGCTACTAATTAACAATTGCTAGTAAGATCTGTGGCGTCCCCCCAATCGGTTTATATGCATGTGAGACACTTAAGTCTCTAGTGGACCATGTTGGCTCCTTAGGCACTATTCACTCGATCTGAACTATCATCCACACAACACGCCCGAGATTGGTAGGATTGAGACAAGTTTTTGTTCAGTGTCTCATTTCTATACCAGCCAGGGTATTTACTGGTTTGAGGTCATCCTCTAAAGGGAAAATACACCCTCTAGATAGGCCTCTCTAGAAGCTAGATTAAGCTAAGTTTTCTCTTCACCCAAGTTCCACGAAGGCGAGGGGAGAGGATACGACTATAGTTTAATCATAGCATCATGTAAATTAAGGGATATATCTAATGACAAATAGCTTGAAAGAAGTGTTGAAAAAAACTTCTTCAAACACACCAAGAAGAGTTTATTTTCCAAATTGAACCTAATTAGAACAACTAAGTGTTTTCTACCTAAGAAAAAGACACAATAGTATGGTTAAGCATGCAAGTTCAATTTATTTTCCACACACCAAGAAAGAAAACATGTAAGAAAGGTGTGATTTTTTTTCCTTAAGTCATTCAAGATTTTCTGAGGTTCATTCCCTTATGCATTCAAGATTAGATGTGGTTAATTCCTTTAAGCAACATGCATTCAAAGACTAGTGTTTAAATCATACAAGTTCATTCCCAAAATCCATTAAAATCCAAGGAAACTTGCATGAAAAATATTAGTAATCTTTAAAGTCTTCAACCCTGAAATGCTACAAAAAGGAAAACAGATTAGTAACACTTGATCCCTAACAATATGGTGATTCTTGATTCCTAAAATTTGACTAAGTCTAAAAATTTTTAAAAACCCTCAAAAACTAGATTTTGCATCTTAACTCCTATAAAGCTGAAACCAATCTCAAACATCTTGGAAGTATATATTTAAAATATATCTTAAAGTATAAGAAAGGTAAATATGTCACTTTCTTATACTTAAATGATATATTTTAAATATATACCTGGTGCTGAAATTAGTCTGAAGCATACATAAAAAATTTCAAGAAATCATTCAATAAATACCCATCTCTCAGAACTAGTTTAAAATGCAAGAAATATGGAGATGAAAATGACAGTGCATAGACGACGATCTGCATAGACAATAATTTTTAAGTGCAGATGGCCATTCCAGGGAGGAGACAGTGATCTGCATAGACGGTAGTATGGAAACACAGACAGGAATCTCAGAGTGGAGATGGCTCTGCAAAATGCTTTCCAGAATCACGGAAAAATGTAGAAATTTTGAAATTTTTGAACAAATAATGGATGTGGCTGCTCCCACAGGGCGTGCCAAAATGCATGTGCTAAAATCCTACCTATTGGGAGCACGCTCAAAAATTCAAACATTAGAGATATAAATCATTTAAAACAACTAACATGTCTAAGAACATACTCTAAAAACAAGGGATTCCATCACAACCTCCGATGAGTTGAACAAGGGCACCCAATGCCTTGTTGATTTGCTCTTAGAGAATTATGTGGGTGTGCTCTCCCAACACAATATTTAAATCCCACTAGATGATTAAAGATGCATGTTATGGCTGGAAACTAAATGCAACTAAATGATGTAATGAAGGGCTCAAGAATAAGTATGAGGAACTTGTCTCAAGCCTTCACCAAATGTGAATGATGAAGATGCAAAGCTAGACTAGAATGATATGCATAAAATGAAACAAGAAATAGATTCATTCCATTTAAGCCTAAGATGTAATATCTAGATTTTGATAATGAACTAAGAGCATAAATATCAAAATGAGCTATGAAATTCAAACACTAAACTAGCATGATAACAATGCATAAATGAGAGATGATTTTCTCTTGACAATGACCTCTATTTATAGATTTTTTGGAGGAGAGAGAGGGCTTGGATGAGGTGGAGCTCATGTGACATCCACATAGGTGCCACATGAGAGACACATAAGCCATGCAAGAGGCAAAATTTTCTCACACATGTGTGAGAAACTTTTGATGTGATGGGTCAATGTGTACTTAAAGTACACATGTGAAGGATCTTGTAAGAGGTGTAAGAGTTTTTGTTCAATAAATCACTTTTAGAAAGTGTAAAAAAGTGTCATCAAGGTTGTAAAAAACCTTGTTGACACCAAATTAGGATTGCTTGGAAAAGTCAATTTTTGGAAATTTGCTCACGCATGTGTGAGCAAATAATTAGGACTAATATGTGTAGGAATCAAGAAATTAGCCTAATTAACCTTAGTTAATTAGTGAGTAGGTCTATTTGGTGAGAGTGATGTGAGGTAGGGTAGGATCTAGGTTCAAATTAGTTTAATCCAAATTAGATTTAGATTAATTATGGTTTATTAAAATGAATTCATGTGGAGGAATAAATAAATTATAAATTTATTTAAAAGGAATAAATGAGGGAAATGTATATAAATAAGATTTAAAACATTAAAAGGGGGAATAATATTTAAATTAAGATTTAAATGTTATGAAGGTGAATCATATTTAATTAAATAAATAAATTAAATAGATAGAAGAATGTAACAAATATAATTAATTAAAATTAACTATAATGTTATGGGAATATTAATTAAATTAATATAAGGACAATTTTTTACGTCTACAGAAGGATCTAGTGGAATCTTTAGGATGGGCTTTCTTGAAGAAGAAGAGAGGGAGACTCCCTCTATTGAGTGGTAATCCCAAGCCCTTCAAACACCCAAAGAATGATATACCCCAGTGTTTCAAGAGTTTTAAAACTCTCATGGACATATAAATAGCCATTCCCTATGTCTTTAAAATTTGCATCCTGGAATGTCAGAGGATTGGAATCCTCTGACAGAAAATATGTTGTTAAAAGGTTTCTGCAACTTCACAAAGAGATAGACATCCTCCTTCTACAAGAATTCAAGGTATTTGGTTTTTCCCTAGACATATCATTAAAGTGCATATGGAAAGATGCTACAACATTCTCCTCTAATCACCAGAAGGGAAAAGGAGGCACCTTAATTCTTGTTGGTCTGAAATGGAGGAAATTGATATCAGGCTGGGGCTCCTCTCCATGTAACAGAGTAGTGTGGGTTACGTTTAAGCCTGATAAGGGAATATTTGGGATATGCTTAGTATACGCTCCAAATGAACACCATTCTAGGATTTACCTATGGAATGGTATCTCTGACCTAGAGAACATACCTTGGATCCTTGTAGGAGATTTCAACATGGTTGAGAGGTCTCAAGCTAAGCAAGGAGGATTGAAGTTTGAGTGGAAGGGCAATGAACTGGTCTTTTGGAATATAATGGTTTCTAAACTTAACCTTTTGGACCCCTTGGAAAATAAGAGAAAGGACTCAAAAGGGGTTTGGTTTACCTAGTTTAACTTCCAAAGAGGAAAAAAGAGAATATACTCAAGGTTGGACAAGATCTACTTGAACAAAGAGTTATTCAGCTACCCCCAAGTTGTAGGGAATAATTATTTTAAGGTTATCCCCTACTCCCTCTTAGACCCAACCCTATTCTTTCATGCATTCACCTTATTTTTAAACAAAAGGACTCAACCTCCAGTAAATAAGGGTTTGCACTTAATTCCTCCCTGCTTAAGGATGAGGGTGTGCAAGCTTCTATCAGGATCATTGCTTGGTACAATGTGGAGGTTGGTCGGAAGGGGTCTGAGGTTTCCAAATAGAATCGAACCACTGAATCATGTTAAAAGATGCTTAAAATTGTGGGAAAAAAGAAGACCAAGGATACAAGAGGAAAGGAGTACATACTTCTGGAAGAATTACAGGTATCTGAGCTATAAATTTAAAGGGATCCTTCTAAACCAAGGCACTTGGATAGAGTGATGTATTGTAGAGACTCGCTCAAGAAGATTCAACTTGCTCAGACCAGAGGGGCCAAGGTGAGAGACAGGATTAACTGGCTCAAACTAGGAGATAAGGGATCTAAGTTCTTTTTTCACACCTTGAAGAAGAAGGAAGCAAGGGATAAGATTGACAACATTATGGACCAAGGGGTTATCATCATAGAACAGGAAGGGATAGTGAACTCCTCAAAATTTTATAGTAGCCTTTTCACATCTGAAGAGGGTGAGTCTATGGTTGTGGATGGACTGAGGATCAGGGGGGTTATCCCCAGGAAATTTTCAGAAGAAGATGCAGTTGTTATTGGTAGGAAACTCTCAGTAGAAGAGATCAAGACTTCTATTCTTAGTATGCACAATGAGAAGGCCCCAGGTCTGGATGACCTTATAGTTGAATTCTATAAGTCCAACATTGAATGGATTAGAAAAAATATATTTAATGTCTACCAAGAGGCCATTGCTAGGGGTTCCTTAGTGTTGGAGATTTGATTCTGAGCAGTTGATTGATTGTATATTTGTCATTGATGACAACATATAATACATAGTAGAAATTTTGTATGTACTTATCAGAATGATGACATGAAGACTTGTGTGGTTAGATACATGTTTTTGACATGTTTATGATGTTATGTTCATACATGCATATCCAGATATGATGTTTCAGTCAAGTTATGTAATTCTAATATTGGCAGTTACAGTTCTAGAAGTGTAACTGTTTAGGGCCGACGTATATAATGTGTTTCTTGAGTTGTGCCTATCTTCATTATATGCATGTGTATATTCATGATTAGTTATGAGTTGATGATATTAATCTAAAGGCGCCAAATTTGTTTCAATAAGATTGCAAATTTAGAGTTAATTTGGTGAGGCCGACTTAGTGAAGCGTCGCGTCTATTCAATTTATACTTGTGCAGTTGTAATAATGCTTGCTTGCTTAGTAGAGCCGACAAGGATATTATGAAGAGTTTTCTTACAGGTCCCATGATCTCTTACTTTGAGGAAGATACTTATACAAAGTCAAATGTGACATGCTAAGTGTGAATGATACGAAAAGAGAAGAAAGATGTACAAAGTAGATTATCAGAGTGCATTTCTCCTATCTTTTTAATTACTGTCATATATCATTTCTATACATATAATTAACAGAATTCAAGGTATCTCCTTTTTTATTCTCCTTTCCAAATAGTTGATTCATTTGTGCATTAACCCTTCTCTTGGGTTGATCAACTTGGATCTCTCATTTGTGCATTTGAGGGTAAAAAAAGGAACATCTTATCTTCTCCTTAATCACAATTGCAATACTTAATCAATTCAATTCAATTAAGGTTAATACAATCTAGGAAACTCAAAGAATAATAAACACATCTCTAATTCCATTCCCCTTTACATTTTCGTAAGATAGAATATTCAATCTCTTTACATTTTAACACTTAACATCAAATCAAACAAACCACACACCCCCATACACATATATTTTATCTTACATTTTTGTGAACCCGCGATAGACAACTCTTTCTTTTTGGTGTTATATTTACATTGTTTATGCTAGATCTTGCATTTTCTTTCAAAATTACATTTCAATTCAATATATCCAAATTTTGTGTTAGTTCATTTGCATTGTATTGGTGTATGAGCTTTACCACTTCTAGTCCTACTTATAGTATCCCAGTTAGAAGAAGCCATCGACTTATGGGTTCCTTTAATCCCATGTCTTCCTCTCCTTTCCTTAGGATCCCGGATGACAATTTAATAATTCATGATTCCAATCCTTCCATGGAGCATAACTCTTCTCACTCATCTCATGATGAAGATGACGCTTTAAGGGTTCCTCCTGAGCAAGTGCAAAATCTTTCAACCGAACTTGATAAAATGGGAAATTGGCTTATCCAAGAAAACCATAACCAAGATTATATCCAAGCTATAGAGGCTCTTAAGAAATTTCTCCGTGATAATGATCAAGGTGTTAATTTCTTGCGTAGTATTTCTCATCTTGTGAACTTGAATGTTAAACCCTTAGCTCAAGAGGCTCAAGAGTTAGGATTCACACCTATTGTCACTAGTGTAGGACCTTCTTCTATTCCTTTACCTAGTATTCCTACTTACACTCCTCCTTTGATAATAACTTCTCTCCCAAGCACACCCATTCCTGTGAGTGCTCCACCAGTATCTTTACCTACCTCACAACCTTCATATCATAGTGTGCCTTTTACTTATACTAATCCTCTCCCAACTGTGGTTCCTAATGTTCCACCAGTTGTATCTTCTATTCCTACTACTTCTTACACTTTTCCTAGTGTTCCTAATAATGCTATGCCACCTGTTTCCTCCAATGATTCTACAATTATTAGTTTGGTTCAAACCGTGTCATCTTTACAACAAAAACTTGCATCTTTAACTCAATCTAAATTTAGCATTCCTACATGTGATATGGGTAGTCCTTTATCCCTAGACATCATTTGTGCTACTGTCCCTCAGCAATCCGATATGCCTCATCTTGAGAATTATAATGGCAAAGGTGATCCTGTTACTCATGTTAAAACATTTCAAATCCTTTGTAGTGATTATGCTCATGACCATAAGATTTTAGCTAAGTTGTTTGCTAGAACCTTTCGAAATAAGGCTTTACAATGGTACTGTTCCTTACCTCCCTATTCCATTGATTCTTTTCCTAAACTTGCTAATTCCTTCATTCAACAATTTCAAAATAACATTGGACCGCAAGTGTCCTATCTAATTTAATGCATTGTAAACAAAATACTAAGGAAAAATTGGCAGATTTTATTGGTAGATTTAAGCATTTGCATGCTCAGATTTCTTATCTTGTTCCTAACATTGATATTCAACATATGTTTATTTCAAATTTACAAAAAGATATTAGGGATAAAATTCTGCTTACTGAATTTACCTCATTTCAACAATTGTGTGCAGCACTTCACCATTATCAATTACAAGTGAGTTATTTTGAGAGAAACACTCCAATGGCTCATGTTCCAGTTGATAAGGGTGACAATGCTCATAATCCTCATAAGTTTCAAAAACCTAACAACTATGTCAAGATTAATAAACATACAAATATGGTTGCTGATCAAGTTGTGGCTACATCTAATAATGCTCCTATATCCACTAATTTCTGTATGAATCATATGTTTACTCCTATCTCTGAAACTTTGCATTCTATAATGAGTAGGTTGTTAAGTGCTAGTATGATTATGTTCCTCCTATTCAACCTCTTCTTCCTACCATGATAGCTTCAAAATCCTTTGATTCTAAATCTTTCTGCCAATACCATCGCCAGAATGGCCATGACACTGAAAAATGTTACTCCCTAAAGCATAAGATTCAAGAATCAATTGACTCTAAAGCTTTGTCTGTTGATAATTGTGATGGTAATGGAAATAAATCTATTTCTCCTCCTAATCAAAACCTTCAAATCTATACCAATCCTTTACCTATACATGATACTAATACTATAGCTCAACCATCTTTTGTAGACATTGTTTTTGATTCAAAGATAGATGATTTTAATAACATTGTTAATCATGTGGAGAGTGTTGCACCATCTCAACTTATTGTTCAAGATCCTCCACCTCCACTTCAACTTCCAATTCTACCTCAAACTCAAAAACAAACTAAGGATAAGTGACCTAGGGAACTTTTAATTACCTTTGATGATTCTAAAACAATTAAGGCTCCTGATGGTCCCCTTTATATCTATGCTAGGATTGCTAAGATACCTACTCGTGGTTGTCTAGTTGATCCCATATCTTT
>MU228456.1:2259526-2269829 GCA_018584345.1 Thuja plicata | reverse complement strand
AGTGACTGATGAATGGTTGACTACTCTACTTCTGGAGTAGTACCTATACCTAAAGATCTATGGCGCCCTTTTCCATTGATGTCAAAGGGGGAGTATATAGTAAGGGGGAGTATGTACTAAGGGGGAGCATATACTCTGGGGGAGTATATACATGGAACACAAACAGAGTCAGAGGAACTATAGTAGTTTAGAGAAATCCTTGATGAGGATATTGAGAAGATTGTAAAAGAAAGAGGACACCATGAAAAGAGCATGTTTTTGATATCATATGTTCCCATCAATGTCAAAGGGGGAGATTGTTGGAGATTTGATTCTGAGTAGTTGACTGATTGTATGTTTGTCATTGATGACAACATATAATACACAGTAGCAATTCTGTATGTACTTATCAGAATGATGACATAAAGACTTGAGTGGTTAGATACATGTTTTTGACATGTTTATGTTGTTATTTTCATACACGCATATCCAGATATGATGTTTCAGTCAAGTTATGTAATTTTGTTATTGGCAGTTACAGTTCTGGAAGTGTAACTGTTTAGGGCCGATGTATATAACGTGTTTCTTGAGTTGTGCCTATCTTCAATATATGCATGTGTATATTCATGATTAGTTATGAGTTTATGATATTAATCTAAAGGTGACAAATGTGTTTCAAGAAGATTTCAAAGTTAGAGTTAATTTGGTGAGGCCGACTTAGTGAAGCGTCATGTCTATTCAGTTTATACTTGCACGGTTGTAATAATGCTTGTGTGCTTAGTAGAGCTGAAAAGGATGTTATGAAGAGTTGTCTTACAGGTCCCATGATCTCATACTTTGAGGAAGATACTTATAGAAAGTCAAATGTGACACACTAAGTGTGAATGATACAAAAAGAGAGAAGAAAGATGTACAGAGAAGATTATTAGAGTTGGTTCATTCATCAAAAGTCTATGTGAAGAAGAAGTGAAAGATTGTAATACACTGGAACTGATCAAGACAACATGTCTACTCTATAGTTCATCATCAGATATAGTGAATATCTATTATACAGAAGGTTGTAGCCTTCACCATCAAGCAGTGAGCTTTTGGTCAGTGAGTCCACCACCCCTAACAGGGTTATTTGTAAAAGACTACTAACAGGGTCCGACCCTTAACCAGGTCACTATAATTTTTGCATTGTAAAGTACAACTCCTAACAGGGATTACTATAAACAAGTATAGTTCATTGTGGGTGCTAATTCCCACCAGGGTTTTTACCATTTGGTTTCCCTGTAATCAAATTATGTGTTGTGTACTGTGTTATTTGATTAAGCATTTACTTTGTCATATTCTGAAGTTAAAGAAGAAAAAGGATTAAAGTTATTGATACCTGATTCACTCCCCCCCCNTTCCCCCCCCCCCCCCCCTCTCAGTTATCCTTTGGGACTATTCTAACACTTAGAGCATGTGTTTAATGCTGACCTTATTAAACTGATCCCCAAAGAAGGGGATAGACTACTTATCAAGAAAAGGAGGCCCATCACCTTACTAAATGTGGGCTATAAGATCCTAGCCAAAGCTTTGTCCTTAAGAATAGTCAATGTGCTCCCTAAGGTGATTAATAATACACAGACCATTTTTGTCTAAGGAAGATACATCTTAGAGAATCTGGTGACCTACTGGGAAGCTATGGATTGGAGAAAATCCTCAGGGAAGCAAAGTTCCATGTTGCTCATTGACTATGAAAAAACATATGATCGCATTGAATGGAAATTTATCTTGTTGATGCTAGAAATCCCTGGGATTCCCTCTCATATTCTATAAGGTGGTCTCAACCTTACTGCATGGTTCCATGGCTGCAGTAGAGGTTAATGGTCATAGATTAGCCCTCTATAACTCAGTAGATCCATCAAACAGGGATGCCCCCTATCCCCCTCACTCTTCGTCATAGCCGCAGATTCCCTTCGCTACCTACTTAGAGATGATACCATGTCTCCTCAAGTGAGAGGTATCTCTCTACCTAATGGGCATGAGGTATCTAATATTCAATTTGCAGATGACACATTCATTCTACTTAACCTTGAAGAAGATAATATGAGGCAACTTATGAACAAACTGAACCTATTTTTTCTGGCCTCAGGTAGTAAGATCTCTATCTCCAAGTCTGTTATGCTTGGATGGGAAGATAACCCACCGAGGTAGTGGAACCAGTTTGATTTGGAATGGGGAGGCCCCAACCATATTATGAGATACCTTGGAATTCCTTTCACTGTGGATCCTAATATCAATGGGATGTGGTGGTGGGTCAAGGATAGATCCTTGGAAAGCTGAGAAAATGGGATAGCCACCTCCTTTCCCTACCGGCCAGGATCCAAGTCTATTAGAAGATCCTGTCATCTTACCCCATCTACTTGTTAGATTAATTTCCCTTTAGACTTATTGATTAAATTGTGTTGAATTAATTAGTTAAGTTGTCATCACTCTTTAGTGCTTAAGCTTTCTCTTAGGTGCATTAATAATTAATTCTTTTATTAATTATTAATATGCAACCTAGCTTTTTTCCTTTTAGGGTTTTGTTCACCTTTTAAGGTTGAACTTTGTAATTATTGTTCATTAATTCAGAATACATTTTTGCTCTACTCTTTTCGAGTTTCTCTGAGCTTCTGAGTTCTTCAGCTTTTTCCTCTTTTATGCTTCCTTCTTGTAATAGGTATTTGCATGCAGTTGTTATTGGGTGTAATCAGATCAGTGTTTCTCAAATCCTTCATGGTATCAAAGCCCCTCTACTGCTGCATGTTCTAGAGTGTGTGAAGCGTGTTTCAAAGGAGAAAATCTTAGCTTTTTCAAGGTTTTTGTCTTCAATCTGAAGGTGAATATTTTTTTGGAGCATTTTGGGCCCAAATGGACCTCACCATCATGCTCAAAAGGCCCAAAAAACTATATTTCCATATAAGGCATGACTATTTTGGCCGAAGTTGCATTCTGAGGCAAAATATTTTTTTACATATGCCCATTTTATGGGCACGAAAAATGAGACAGAGGTTTAAAATTTATTTTTTTTAAATCCCAAAAAATTCTTTTTCAAATTTCAAAAAAAATTTAAAAAAATCTATTTTTTAATGGATTTCTGCAAGTGTTTTTAACAAAAAAACAAGAAAAAAAAGTTGGTGGCCGCGTAGGCCCCAAGGGAGCCACGCTGGTCCCTAAGGTGGCCGTGGGCCCAAAGGGTGTCGTGCAGGCCCAAGGTGGTCGTGCTGACCTTGGGTGCCGCGGGCCCCATTTTTTTAAATGTTTTTTTTTAAATAAAAAATATTTTCAGGTTTTAGTTTTTTTTCCTTTAAACAAAATGTATTTTTGTTTTTTAAATTATTTTAAAAAAAAAAACAATTGTTGTTTTTTTATTATTTTTTCATTAAAAAATAATATTTGTTTTCTACCATTTTGGTGGGAAATCTAGAGGCAGTCCTTTTTTGGAGGGTTTTGCCAGTTTAGTCAGGCTTCGCCATTTTGTCTGAGGTTCTTCCAGATCATTTGGTTTTTGACCTACTAGTGGTTGTTTGCTCATAACTTAAGCAAACAAAGGCATTTTTCACCAAATGAGATATCGACAGAAATCTGGTTTCGAGGCCGATCTGATTTTTCTAGTTTGGTTATCTAATTTTTCCATCTTGCAAGATATTTTTCCATTCAAAGTCAAGGTTTCATTTTGTGCCCCGGTCACTATATCTTGCTCCTCCGAACTCTTTTTTTTTTACTTCTACATGACGTAAGAAAGTTGCTTCCGTTCTCTTTCTTCTTCTATGGGTCTCACACCCAGATTCTTCTCCATGTGTCTATGTATTCAATTTTTTTTCCTTTATGGCATTCTGGTGGATATCTTGGATGTTTCAGGTCCTGGGATTGTTTCCTCTTCTGAATTTTGTATACACTTTTTTATGTAGCATTTTTTGCAAATGCACTAAGATAAAGTGCCATGGGGGTGGTTTGATGTTTTCCTATTTTGTCATCTACCTTTTTCAAGTGAGTGTCCCTTCCACAACATTATCCTCATGATGTGTGTCAAGTGAGTGTTCCTTCCACGACACCATCCTTTATATGTGTTTGTACGTTCTTCATCATGCAGTGTTTCTTGGTAGTCTATTTCAGTGTACCTGTCATACCTCTCCCTGCTCAGCATTATGGGGGGTACCTCCTATTGGTTCTAATGATTCCTTGGTTTGATGGATTGATCTATGTATTCATTATTTGTTCCTATGTACTAGTAGGATGTAGTGGTTGGTACCTATGCATTTCAGTGAGATGGATCATTTACCTTATGGACACTCTTCTTTCATTCCTATTTTCGAGGCATTCTTCCATCTTTGATTGATCAGCTCTTCAGGATTTGTTTACAGTATTCTCTACATAATCATGTTCTATTACAATGGAGGCTCTAGTAGTTATTTTTTGACAGTGTTTGTAGCTTCGTGCTTCAGAGGTGTTCTACATGTTCTTTCTTTGTTCTTATTTTTTGGGACATTATCTAGTTTGAAGGCTTCTTCAGCCCTTCACTAGGATTCATCTCTTTTTGGAGAGGGGTTTTTTCCACTGGGTATTCTCCTGTTCTCCTCTTTATAGATATTTTTTGTACTTGGGTACCTGATCAGGCCTTGTTGTCGGGACCCATTTCCTACTTTCATAGTTGTGCTAGGTTAGCTTACCTCATGAGCTTTTCTTAAGGGGGGGTGTTAGAGTAATTTCTCGAATGCTATTAATTTTTTTGTATTTCTCTTTTTTTATTTTTTTTGTTGATTCATCAAGGTTCCTATTTCTAGTTTTTCACCAAGATAACTATTTTTTCAAGACATTTTCTAATTTTTAGCTTTTCTTTAGGACATTTTTCACTTTTTCTATCTTTTTCAGGACCATAAATATATGTACATGCTTCTGGATACCAAGAATGCTCTGGAGTATAATTTTTTCAGGTGGAAAGTGTTTATGGGATCTTGAAGTTCTTCTCCTTCTAGTGTAGAGATTCGATAGGCACTAGAGCCAAATGTTGCAGTAATGATATAGAGACCCAACCAGTTGGGTTCAAACTTCCCCTTTTATTCTTGATGTGACTGATTGTGGGGATTTTCTCTCAACACTAGGTCACCAACCTGAAGCTCTCTAGGTTTGACCTTTTTTATTGTATCCTTTTTCATTGTACTTTTCATACCTCTCCCTGCTTAGCATTATGGGGGTATCTCATGTTGGTTCTAATTCTTCCTTGGTTTGATGGAGTGATCTACGTATTCAGTATTTGTTCCTATGTCCTAGGAGGATGCAGTGGCTGGTACCTATGCATTTTGGTGAGATGGATCATTTACCTTATGGACACTCTTCTCTCTCTTTATAGAATTTTTTTGTACTTGGGTACCTGACCAGGCCTTGTTGTTAGGACCCATTTCCTTCTTTCATAGTTGTGCTAGGTTAGCTTACCTCCTGAGCTTCGCTTAAGGAGGGTGTTAGAGTAATTTCCCTTTAGACTTATTAATTAAATCATGTTGAGTTAATTAGTTAAGTTGTCAATACTCTTTAGTGCTTAAGCTTTCTCTTAGGTGCATTAATAATTAATTCTTTTATTAATTATTAACGAGCAACCTAACTTTTTTCCTTTTAGGGTTTTGTTCACCTTTTAAGGTTCAACTTTGTAATTATTGTTTATTAATTTAGAATATATTTTTGCTTTGCTCTTTTTGAGTTTCTCTGAGCTTCTGAGTTCTTTAGCTTTTTCCTCCTTTATGCTTCCTTCTTGTAACATGTGTTTGCATGCAGTTGTTCTTGGGCATAATTGGATTAGTGTTTCTCAGATCATTATTATTCTGATATGCTTGGATGGGAAGATAACCCACCGAGGTGGTGGAACCAGTTTGATTAGGAATGGGGAGGCCCCAACCATTGTGAGATACCTTGGAATTCCTTTTGTTGTGGATCCTAATATCAATGGGATGTGGTGCTAGGTCAAGGATAGGATCCTTGGAAAGCTGAGCAAATGGGATAGCCACCTCCTTTCCCTACCAAGCAGGATCCAAGTCTATCAGAAGATCCTATCATCTTACCCCATCTACTATTCCTCCTCATGGATTTTCCACCAGAATCAGTTCATCCTTATCCAAAGAGTTATCAGATATTTCCTCTAGTCAGATGGGAGAAGAAAAAAGAAAAAACATGTTGTCTCTTGGGACTGGTGTACTAGAGAGAAGGTCTGGGGGGAATAGGATAGAAAGACCTCAAAACACAAGGTATAGCTCTTGTTGTTAAATGGATTGCTAAAGCCTCTTCTGGAGAGGAACCATGGAAATTCTTTATTAGTAACAATCTCACTAGAGCTCATCCCTGTAGGGCAAAGTCCTGGACTAATTTGTGCTGCACAGACCTTCTTAGCATAGAGGCTAATCTTTCTGTGAAAGGTTCCAATGTCTTCAAGTCTCTGTGGAAGATTTGGAAGTATGTTGGGACCTTCCTTTGTAACACATCCCCTATAGAAAATGGAGGATTGGTATGTGGAGCCAAATCTCTCTAGTGGAATTTGGAACACAAAGGTAAACCACTTTCCCTACTCCAAGGCTACTCTGCTAGGAAATGGTTAGACAAAGGGGTAACCTATTTTAGAGATATACTGCAAGATGGGAATGTTCTCTCATGGGAAGATATTGTAGCAAGATTTGGGTTACCCAAATCATAGTAGAGTACTTTTTCCATACTCTCCAGTTCCATTAACAAGTTGGGACTCTTGAAGGGGTGTTGTATACTTGACAGCTGCTCCTTCCAGATATCTTGGCCTGATAGCTCTCCCCTCCACCTAATCAAGACTAAATACATTTACCACCTCCTCACCTAGAGCAATGAATATTCACCCATGCCAATGCCAGATGGTAGCTTGACACTCCTTCCTCTGACTGGAGCAAGTAATTCACCTCCATCTGGAGCAGACATATTGAACCTAAAATCACCTATTTTTTTATGGCATCTCCTTCTGCACAAACTCCCCTTCAAGAAACCTGGGGGTGACCCCAACCTATGCACTATTTGTAGACAATCTAAATCTGTCATTCATGTGTTCTTCGAATGTCTTTTTATTGTTACCCTAAATTACAACATCTCTCAAAATAACCACAAATAGAAAAAGATTACATGTTAAGAACAGACTAAATAATACTATCCTTTAGATATTATTAATTAACATTTTATCATTACATTCATTGTCAAAAGTTATCATTTGTGCTCTAAGTATTGATCACATTCCATAATTTCAAATTTATAATTGATCAATTACATTCTGCATTCAAACTAAATGTAATATACAAGTGTCTTTTCATATTTCTTTTCATGTCAAGTAAATAGTACATTGCAGAATAGAAAGCATGATAGAAGTATGGATTAGGGGTCCCATGAATTGCCTTGTGGTTGGTTGCTTGCTGGTTGTCTGTCAAGTCCTAGGTCTCCAAGTCCATGTCTTCATCTTCATTTAGGTCTTTTAGGGTTCAACCTACATCATGAGAGAAAGAGGGATGTTAGATCCAGTTGGATCTAAGCAATACATGGAACACAAAAAGCATACAATCAATTCTTCTAATATTGCATATCAATCTGATGAAATCAATTTAACAAGGAAACATACATCCACAATATCTAAAACATAGTATTAAAGGGACTTGTTCTAAACATGAAACCTTTTGCTATTTATGGTCACTTTGATGGATGTTATTCTTGTCTTTATAACTAGATATCTGAATGAAAGGGATTTAGTATTCCTATCTGAGAAACCTTTTTCAGAATTTGATCAACCTATTAACTCAACAAACACAAATAAATCAACCAACATTCATGAATGAGTGTCATCCTAGATGACACTCACCCACTAATATTAATTGATTCATTTTATCTGCTGACCTAATAGATTGATTGGTGACATGTGTGAAAATAGGTGGTTGTGTAACTAAATGCAGGAAGCAAAAAGGAAATGCAGTGGATGTCACGAGCTCGTGCTCGAACTTCACATAAGCCATTGCATGCAAGAAAGATTGTTTACATCTCAAGAGGTTACTGCTCACATGCATAAGGGAGAAAAAGATGCAAATACATGAAAGAATACAAGTGATGTTATAGGAGACATATGAGCAAAGAAAGATCTTTAATAAACTGGAAAAATGTAGAATTGGAAGAATGAGAGGTTCACTGTTATTATACAAGTGAGAAATAACAAGAGATGCTGCTACAGTAAGTATACCAAATGCAGAAAGGGTATAAGAGTTCATTTTGAAGATCCATGTTGAAACCACATGCCTAGTGATTAATTATATTTTCTATGTTATGAGGTACTTCTATTTATGTTTATTTGAAATAGTAAGATTTGCAAAAAAGAAAAGATGTATAGCAAAAGTGACAATTACTAAAAACTGTAAGTAAAGAACAGAGAACAAAGGTTTCAATGACAGCATGTTTGTGTGCTTTCATAAAATGAACATTCACAGAAGATAGTTACATTATGGACAAAACACTAGAGATTATCCATTCAAAGAGTTCATAAGATGCTGTGACAATTCATGACTTTGAAGGGATACAGTTTCATGCCTTCAAATAAAGTTTCAAGAGATATCTATATGCAGGGTATTTAGATAAATGCATCTTATACTATTGTATTGAGATATAATGCTCATTCATGCATACATTATTGGGTATACATTCATGATAACAATGTAGGGTATACATTCATGATGATGAGACATACATGTTTAAATTAGGGTTCCCATTATGAGTATGGCCCATGGGAGTCACGAGCCCGTGCTTGAACCCCATGGGTAGTATCTTATATGCATTTTAAAAGAACAGTGTGTTTTTTGCACTAAGAGGAATAACATTTTTAGAATGTTTTAAACATGTTGTGTTTCCATTTTTGATGAAATATGCTCATAGTTTTATCCATAAAACTATATTGTTGTGTTTTTATAATGTTGTAAGCATACTGGAAAGGAAGATCTTATGTGTTTTTCAGACAGAACAAAGAAAAGGAGTTTGGCCTAGATAGAGGAACATGTTTTATGCTTACTGCAATGTTGTGTGTTCAAAGACATTTAGTGGTATGATTTTAAGCATAAAAAAATAGTCATGAAGGAAGCCGTGTTCTTATTATAAATCAAGGTATTGACAAACTTGCACATCTGCAAGTTCACTTACAGATTTTTGACAAAAGGCCATGTGGGTATTGATGTTTTGTTGTTAGCAAAACAACTAAGTGATAGAAAAACAACTAAGTGATAGAAAAACCTAAAATTAAGTGGTGTTTCATGCTATAATGGAGGATTCGACAAGAAACAGATCACAAAAAGAAACCCTATTGTTATTGCTAAAAACATTATCTGCTACAACAGTGCCTCTATTTCACATTAAAACTGCAGTGAACAAAAATGCAAGGATCACTTATCTAGAGAAGCCAAGTGTTGTAGGCAAAGACCATCAGAGGAGTGAAGCTCGAGCTTTCTAAAGTTACAAACAGTGGTGGCCGCAGTCAACAATGTATTTTCTACCAACTTCATTCATATTACATCATTAGAACTAGGGATGAATATGAAGCTGTGGGTGAGATATCCTCAGTTCAAAGCTGAATCTCATGGGTAGCTCGACACCTCTCAACCACAGCTTAGATTCATTCTAAGCTTGCAGTGGTTGTTCAAACCATCAACCTCAAACCCCAAGTTTAAAGCATGAATCTGGTGCCATTTGTCATGGCATTAAAAATTTCAAAGTCCAAGTTGTTCTAGCATCTCTCAAGCTGGAGTTAACTCACTGTTAAAACCTAGGTTCAAGCAAATAAAAGACTACAAAACTCCAACATTATCAAAGAAGAAACCAATAGAAGATGCCATGTGTTATGGCGAAACAAAACTCAATCTTTTTTTTCCTCATAAATCTTGAGAATCCCAGGCTTCTTCACAGAATTGAAGCGGATACATTGCCAGTAATCATGGTTTCCAGAATCAACATGGTGGTGCCAAGAGAAGAAAGCCCTAGATGCAAATGAAATTGATAAACACTATGCATTATGTTTTACCCAAGTTTGAAGTCCACTGACAAATGAAGTAAATTCTATGACAGTTCATAATGCATTGACAATCCCTCCATAGTGCCATGATGGTACCTTTTGTGCCACAAAATGCAAAAAACTATCTTCTCAATAGGAGTAATTGTAAGGCCCACCCTAGAATCTTCCTATGTTAGACAGACAGGACTATTGCTTTGACACTTTGGGTTTTATGATGGACTATGATTATTATTTAGTTAGCATTTTATGAGATATTTGAGCATATATAATTGGTTA
>MU228456.1:2219876-2255986 GCA_018584345.1 Thuja plicata | reverse complement strand
ATTAAGGGAACCTTAAGGAATGTAAATGTGAAGTAGTAATGATGTAATGATCGAAAAAAAAATTGTTAGTTGTAATTTTTGGTCTTAAGACCTGATTCCTTATGGGTTCCCTGGCGGGGACATTACAGTAATCATGTCAATGGTGAGCTATGGTCAAACATCAAGTTGGAGTTACATCAACTTCCATAGTATGGTGTCGGCTGAGTAGGGTTAAGCTTTGCTTCTGACTTAGTGGAGTTAGGGTTTCCTATGATGTCAGTTTATGTGGGATTGTATGCCTTTTGAGGTTATGTATTCAGGTTTATACATTTTGAATGTTATGTAATAAAGTGGTAGGGTATATAGAAAGATGTATTTTATTTACCAACTTTAGGGGTGCTAAACTTAGGGCTTGATTTAGGGCACTTGTTAAGCCATATAGTTTAGTAGTTTGATATTGTGGATGGCTTTTGGGGGGAAATATTTTCAAAAAATTAAGCCATGTGGGCTATATAGTGGACCATTTCCATTGTTAGGGGGTTCAAGATTGTAGAGAGTAGAGCTTTTAGTGAGCTTCTTGTTCTTATAGCTACCTATTTATGCTTTTGTATCCATTGTTGGTTCATGTTTGTGATATCAACTTTGTGCAAGAGGATGCTTGTACTCCTTGCCATTATTTTGAGATTCATTCATGTAACTGCATATAGATTTTGAGAAGAATATAGTTGACCCATTTTTCATACATCTTGTGGTGATCATTTGCTCAAATTCTATTCAATTTTCTGCATTCAATTGTAATACATCTGTAGCATGGATTAGTGGATTGTATCATTTCCTATTCTAGATTACATAATATAAGCCTTTTGTAGAATAAGCATGTTGTTGATAGTAAGATTGCTATTTGTGGTTAAACCCTAGTAGTGACCTTCAAATCAGCCTATGTATTGGATAGTGGGTGATATTGCAGAGATCATTAGGGTATGTTAAGTGAATGTTAGTTTAAGACTTTAAGAGATTTGAATCTTATTTGGTGTATCACCTTTTCAAGTTTTATTCATACAATTTTAGTTAGATTTTCTCCTTTTCCTTCCCAAAACTAGGAGAAGATAGTATAAAATTGATACCCAAATTCAATAGGAACCAGCCTAGAATCTGAAGACTCCTTCTCAATTATAGTCTACCCATAGCTAGAGAAGGTTTCCATTGTTAGGATAGAATACCTATAAAGCCCCAATGCCTGAGTTGGGGTGGTAATTCTAAGCCTTAATAGTTTTTGGCACGCCCGGTGGGACCACGAACTACTTCTCAGCTCTGATCTACTAGTTCTATGGTTGTTCTTAATTTCAGTTGCAGCTCTCAGTGTGGATTTAATGAGTAGAACTCCAACAAGATCAAACAAGGATGGATTTGTGTATCAGGAATTATAGTCAAGCAGAAGGGGAGGAAGATCATCCAGAGATGGAAGAACATCACAAGATCCAAGAGGTGCTATATTGAATTCAAATTTATCATCATTTGATAACCCCATTTTTGAAAATCAAGTCACAAATTCAGAGGAACTTGAGGTTAATATTGAAGAAATTGGTCTTTCTGAAGATCTAAGTGTTCCTAATCTTTCCCGATCAGAATTTCCAAGTGTTGAAAATGTATTTATAGATAATTTTGTTCTTGGAACCTCTACAAGTTGTACTATAGCAACTCTCCAGAATTTGAAGACTTACCAAAGGAAGGTAGTTCAGCCTACCCAACCTCCTTTTGTACCTGCTGCTCAACAACAAGTACCACCAACTACAGGAATGGAAAGAAATCTGCCATTTGTTCCTTTTGATCAAGGTAGTCCTCTCTGGATTGAAAATCACAACAATATACCTTTGGCTGCCTTGAAAGGTTTTCCATCATTCACCATAGAAGGTCAAGTGATAGTCATTAAACACATTAGATATATTGCATCTCTATGCAATGTTCATCATGTCACGGAGGAAGATGTGGCTTTGAAGCTGTTGGCTACATCACTAAAAGGTAAAGCTCTTGATTGGTTTAGAAATCTTCGAGTAAATTCTATTGCTACTTGGGATGTTTTGGGGGAGAGGCTTTCTAAGTTTTTTGAGGATAATTCTGACAATTTGTCTTTGGTGGAGCAACTAACTACCATTAAAAGGGCTCCACAAGAAGAACTAAGTGATTTTAATCTTAGATTTCAGAAGACTTGGAATAGGATTCTTTCCATGGTAAGACCCTCTACCGAATATGTATTTTTGTATTTTCTTAAAAGATTGAATAGTGATATTTCGGTAGTAATCCAATCCATAGGAGGAATTCTTTACCTCAAGCTTTTGATATTGCAATTAGGGAAGAGAATAGCCTCATTCAGGAAGGAAAGATAGCTCCTAGGCAACTGATGCCTTTCTTTCCCAATATCCAATCTAATATGCCATTAGTTACTCCACCATTAGCTCCATTTTCATCTTATAAAAGTGAAGAAATAATTCCTATTGTCCCTCCCAGTGAATTGCAAAGCATAAAAAATAGCCAGCAAAAGATTGAGAGCTTGCTACAAACTTTGGGAATGAACTAGTAAACCTGAAAAGGTAGCAAAGCAATCCAATAGCCCATACTCAGAATCAATTTTCTATTTCTTCATCTTAGTAGCCTAATCATCCCATTTATCAAGGCAACAAGCAGCAATATCAAGGAAATAACAATGCCAATAGGCAAAACTAGAACCAAAGGCCTTATAGACCTTACAATCCTACACCCCTTAATGTTGTTAGGGATATTGTTCCTAGACAAAATAACCTTGCTGTAGATTATGAATGGTTTTATCCTTGTAATGAACCCCATAATCAGTCCAAGTGTACTAATGGAGTTCTCAATCAAGCCCTAATGGTTCAAAGTGTGATGGATTCACAACCTACTGTATCCACTCAAGAGACTCAACAAAACTCTGATACGACTGCCCCTAACACTGCATTCCTCAATTGGCAAGAGTAGGAGTTCTATGGAGTGAATGGTGATTCATC
Source organism: Thuja plicata (assembly GCA_018584345.1). Taxonomy (NCBI): domain Eukaryota; kingdom Viridiplantae; phylum Streptophyta; class Pinopsida; order Cupressales; family Cupressaceae; genus Thuja; species Thuja plicata. The sequence goes on along the minus strand of MU228456.1, from coordinate 2,252,987 downwards.
TATATCAGAAAACACAAGAGACAAGAAGAGAGCCCTAGAATCAGAGCAGTCAACTGCTAGGATTGTTGTTATAAATCAATCATCACCCATTCCACTAGTTTCAATCCTAAAGGGGGCCTCTACTCATGCAAACAAAGAAACACAGTATCAGAAGCAGGTGGATCAGACCATTAGTAAGGCACCTCAGAAGGTATAGTTTTTTTTCCCCTATAACATTGTTGATAATGTGAAGAAGATGAATGTTTCTATTTCTATTTGGGATTCATTAGCTATTCCAGGGCAAACTGATTTATTGAAGGAAGAGTTGTCTAAAGAAACAACAATTTCACATCAAGTTGTACATCATCATCCTAGAGTGGTTATGGCCAATTCAGAGCCTTCAATAGTTCATGATGAAGTGGTTAAAGGAGAAAAGAAGATTGGTAAAGTGCAGCAGCCAGTAACACAAGTGAGTAAAAATACTGTAGATTTGAAGCAATCGGCAATACCAGTTGGAAGAAAGTCAGAAAATATACAGAAGATGATAGAAAAGGAAGGTAAGAAATCTAGAAATGTTATGCCTCCTCCTTTCTATGTCTCTTTAATTATTGGAAACAAATTAGTGCATAATTGTATGGTAGACAGTGGGGCAACCAGCACTGTCATGCCAAAGAAGATAGTTGATTTGTTGGATTTAAAGTATGACCCCTTGAGAAAGGAGTTATCCAGCTTGATGGTTCTTAAGTTAAGACCATAGGTGTTGTTAAAAATGTAATTTTGACCTTACACTCATGTCCAAACTTCTCCATTTCCCAAGATATTTTTTTCATAGATCTGCCACCTTACTTTCCTTTATGTTTATCAAGAGACTTCACAGCCAAAATAGATGGATACTTCTCATCAGATTGGTCTCACCTATATTTCAGAACTAGATATGGTGCTAAGGTGACCATAAAATTTGAGTTATGGGCTAAAGACCACATAGAGCCTTATAATCCTAGTTCCATAAATGCAAGTTGTGTGATCATGGATCCAGATGAAATCAATGAGAGTTCATCTTATAACACACAAACTAAAGAATATCCTGATATTGTTTTAGATGAATGGACAGCTAGAAATGATCAAGATGATGATGTGTTTGATGCTGGTTTTGGTAACTATGTAATCTTAGAATTTGATTCAGTTGTGCCTAATCTAATTAAAGATCAAAGTTCTAAATCTGAGTTATCTAACCAGCTATGGGATCTATATTTTAATGGATCTAAGAATAAGGATGGTATTGGTGTAGGAGTTATGTTGGTTTCACCTCATGGTGATAAATTTTATACTTCTTACAAGTTATCCTTTCCATGTTCTAACAATATAGCAGAGTATGAAAGTCTTATTCAGGGCTTGGAATGGGATAGAAAAGAAGAATCAAATGATTAAGGGCATTTGGGGATAGTGAGTTGATAGTAAGACAGGTGAGAGGTATTAATGATGTTAAAAATGATCTCTTAAAGCTGTATAAATCTAGAGTTTCTGATATTTTGGATAATTTTCATGCATTTAACCTTATTTCCATACCTAGAAGGAAAAATATGCATGCTGATAGGTTGGCTAGTATTGGTGCTCATGTTTCAATTACTGGAAATAAAGGACAGATCACAGATCATTCACATGTTAAAATTGTTGTAAGGCCATCTATCTCAGACAATGATATTAATTGGCAGGTGTTTAATACTGATGAACATATTTTGAGCTTTATGACTGAAACATAAGACTTTTTAGCTTCTAAAAATGGCCAGTCCAATCAACAAATAGAAAATAAGATCATTCAGTTGAAGACTAATAAACTTCCAAGAGGATTAGTCATCTTGGAGTCAACTTTCAACTCTGATGATCAATTTAGAAAGAAGAAAACCAGCTTGCTAATCAAAGAAGATCACTATGAAGAGGTGGAGATATTCAGAGACAAGTGCTTGAAGGTTGGTAACATTAATTCCCCCGAGGAGAAGAAAATGCTTATTGAGTTATTTAGGGAATATAATGATGTGTTTGCATGGGATTATACTAACTTAAAAGGATTTGATCCTCAGTTAACTCAGCATACTATAGAATTAGAACCAAATGCTAAACCCATTAGACAAAGGCAAAGGCCTATCAATCCTAAGCTAGAACCTTTAATGCTGAAAGAACTGAATAAACTTCTGAATGGTGGCATAATATTCCCTATCAAGCATACATCTTGGGTTTCAAATCTTGTTCCTATGAGAAAGAAGAATGGAGAGATAAGACTTTGTGTAGATTTTAGGGACCTCAATAGGGCATCTCTGAAAGATATGCACCCTCTTCCTTCTATGGAATAGATCTTGCAATATGTATCCGGTTCTGAGAGATTCTCTCTTCTTGATGGTTATTCTGGATATAACCAAGTATTAGTAAGGGATGAAGACCAATTCAAAACTACCTTCACTAGTAAATGGGGTACAATGGCCTATAAGAGAATGCCATTTGGATTATCAAATGTAGGAGCTACATTCCAGAAGGCAATGGACATGGCTTTCAGGAATTTGATGTATAAATTTGTTCTAGTATACCTCGATGATGTCACAATTTACAGCAAGGTTGCAAACCACCACATAAGCCACTTGAGACAAGTATTACAAAGATGTAGGGAGTTTGGGATCTCCCTAAACCCCAAAAAATCTATTTTTGCGGTATATGAAGGTAAACTTTTAGGATACCAAGTGTCTAAAGAAGGGACAACAATTGATCCTAAAAGGATTTATGCAATTTTGGAACTATCATTTCCAAAACATAAGAAAGGATTGTAGATTTTCAATGGAAGGATAAATTTTGTTAGACGTTTTATTCCTAATATTGCAGATTTGTTAGAACCTTTGACTGCTATGTTAAAAAAGGATGTACCTTTTAGCTGGGCTGCTGAAGGAAAGAAGAGTTTTGAGCAGATTAAACAGGCTTTGTCTTCAACCCCTACTTTAACTAATCCTAATTTCTCTAAGGATTTTGTTTTATATGCTTATGGTGGTATTAACACTATTTCAGTAATGTTGGTGCAAAAGAATGAGGAAGGACAGGAGCAACCAGGAGCCTTTTTTAGCAAAGGTATGAATGATTATGAAAAAAGATATAGTTTTATAGAAAAGCATGTACTAGCTGTTATAAAAGCCTTGAAAAAGTTTAAGCATTTGGTTGCTGAGAACAGAATACATCTAATGATTGCACACCCTAGCATTAAAGAATTTCTATTGAATAAGGATGTTAATAAAAAAAGAGCAGGATGGATAACTAAAGTCATGGATTATGATGTAAAAATCCATGTGACCAAGCTAGTTAGAGGCAAAGGCTTATGTGCTCAGATGGCAGAAGGAGAAGATCAAGTTAAAGCCATTGAAGAGGTCATCTTGCCCCAAGGTTATTCTATACTAATTAATGATTCAGTATCCTGGTTATTAGATATGACCAGATTTCTACATACTGGTCAATGTTAAATGAATCTTGACAGAGCCAAGAGAAGGTACTTTAGATTACAATCTATTTCTTATGTTATAATTGATGATACTCTTTATAGGAAGGATTTTTCTGGTATGCTTCTCAAATGCATAGATTATATGGATCAAAGAAAGATTCTATCTGACTTCCATGATGGATCTTGTGGAGGGCATTATAGCCCTAAGAACACAGCTTGGAAAATACTATGAGCTGGTTATTATTGGCCAGATTTATTCAAAGATGCTCTTTCATGGGCAAGAAGATGCCAAAATTTTGCTATGTTTTCAGGAAAACAAAGGTTGGCAGCATTTTCATTAAGACCAGTCATTGTGGATCAACCATTCAATAAGTAGGGAGTAGACTTTATAGGTCTAATAAACGCTAATTCTAGTGCAAGGAATAAATGGATCTTGACTGCCATAGATTATTTTACTAGGTGGAATGAGGCCATTGCACTAAAGGAATCTTCTGGAAATACTGTTCTGAATTTCTATGATGATATTATAACAAGGTTTGGAGTTCCTCAGTCAATAGTATTAGATAATGCCCTAGCTTTTGTTGGATCATCTATAACATAATGGGCTATTAAGAATGGTATTTATTTAAATACTTCTTCTAATTACTATCCACAGGGTAATGGTCTTGCAGATTCTACCAATAAAAACTTAATCAGAATTATCAAGAAGACTTTACAAGGGAACAAGAGGGATTAGCACTCTAAGTTGAAGGCAGCTTTGTGGTTGGACAAAATTACACCTAAGCAGGTTATTGGGAATTCACCCTATGTCCTAGTTTATGGCAAAGAGGCTAGATTTCCCATATCTAAAAAATTTCTAGCATTACAGCTAGCTGATCAAATGCTGCTTTTTGAAGATGGAGATCCCCTTGCCTTAAGGTATGCTGGTTTATTACAGCTTGAGGAAGAAAGGAAAAGGGCATTGGATACTATGGAATTGAAGCAAGCACAGACCAAGAGGGCTTTTGATAAGAGAGCTACATCCAAATATTTTAAGGAGGGTGATCTAGTGCTTAAGTGGGATGTGCTCAAGAGAAGGCCAGGGTAGCATGACAAATTTGATCATTTTTGGTCAGGCCCTTTTTTTATCACAACCTATAAGGAAAATGATGCTTATCAATTGGCCATAACTGATGGGGAAGTTCTACAAATTCCAATTTATGGGATTCACCTCAAACTTTTCTTTGAGGGTTAGGTTTAGTTTAGGTTTTCATTTCAATAAGTGTTGTCCAAGCACTAGGTCTTTAGGTTGCATGAGTCTACATTAGATGCATTTTCTTTGTAATAAAGGTTGCATCCATGGTTCTGGTTTTATAACTCTATTTCCCTAGGATAAGGTCTAAGGTCATGTCTAGCAAGCAGACATCCAACATAAGTCACCAAAATTGTTACCCTAAATTACATCTCTCAAAATAACCACAAATAGGAAAATATTGCATATTTAGAAGAGCCTAATTAATACTATCCTTTAGATCTTATTAATTAACATTGTATCATTACATTCATTGTCAAAAGTTATCATTTGTTCTCTAAGTATTGATCACATTCTAGAATTTCAAATTTGTGATTGATCAATTACATTGTGCATTCAAACTAAATGTAATATGCAAGTGTCTTTTCATATTTCTTTTCATGTCAAGTAAATAGTACATTGTAGAATAGAAAGCATGATAGAAGTATGGAGTAGGGGTCACATGCATTGACTTGTGGTTGGTTGGTTGATGGTTGTCTGTCAGGTCCTAGGTCTCCAAGTCCATGTCTTCATCTTCATTTAGGTCTTTTAGGGTTCAACCTGCATCATGAGAGAAAGAGGGGTGTTAGATCCAGTTGGATCTAAGCAATACATGGAACACAAACATCATAAAATCAATTATTCTAATGTTGTATATCAATCTAATGAAATCAATGTAACAAGGAAACATACATCCACAATATCTAAAACATAGTATTAAAGGGACTTGTTCTAAACATGAAACCTTTTGCTATTTATGGTCACTTTGATGGATGTTATTCTTTTCTTTATAACCAGATATCTAAATGAAAGGGATTTAGTATTCCTATCTAAGAAACCTTTTTCAGAATTTGATCAACCTATTAATTCAAAAAACACAAATAAATCAACCAACATTCATGAATGAGTGTCATCCTGGATGACACTCACCCACAAACATTAATTGAGTCATTTTATCTGCTGACCTAACAGATTGATTGGTGATATGTGTGAAAATAGGTGGATTTGTAACTAAATGCAGGAAGCAAAAAGGAAATGCAGTGGATGTCACGAGCCCGTGCTCAAACTTTACATAAGTCATTGCATGCAAGAAAGATTATTTACATCTCAGGAGGTTACTGCTCACGTGCATACGGGAGAAAAAGATGCAAATACATGAAAGAATACAAGTGATGCTACAAGAGACATATGAGCAAAGAAAGATCTTTAATAAACTAGAAAAATGCAAAATTGGAAGAATGTGAGGTTCACTATTATTATACAAGTGAGAAATAACAAGAGATGCTAGTATAGTAAGTATACCAAATGCAGAAAGGGTATAAGAGTTCATTTTGAAGATCCATGTTGAAACCACATGCCTAGTGATTGATCATATTTTCTATGTTATGAGCTACTACTGTTTATGTTTATTTGAAACAGTAAGATTTGTAAAAAACTAAAGATGTATAGCAGAAGTGACAATTACTAAAAATTGTAAGTAAAGAACAGAGAACAAAGGTTTCAATGACAGCATGTTTGTGTGCTTTCATAAAATGAACATTCATAGAAGACAATTACATTATGGACAAAACACCAAAGATTATCCATTCAAATAGTTCATAAGATGCTGTGACGACTCATGACTTTGAAGGGATATAGTTTCATGCCTTCAAATAAAGTTTCAAGAGATATCTGTATGCGGGGTATTTAGATAAATGCATCTTATACTGTTGTTTTGAGATATAATACTCATTCATGCATACATTGCAGGGTATACATTCATGATAAAAATGCAAGGTATACATTCATGATGATGAGACATACATGTCTAAATTAGGGTTCCCATTATGAGTATAGCCCATGGGAGTCACGAGCCCATGCTCAAACCCCATGGGTAGTATCTTATATGCATTTTAAAAGAATAGTGTGTTTTTTGCACTAAGAGGAATAACATTTTCAGAATGTTTTAAACATGTTGTGTTTCCATTTTTGATAAAATATGCTCATAGTTTTATTAGTAAAACTGTATTGTTGTGTTTTTATAACGTTGTAAGCATACTGGAAAGGAAGATCTTATGTGTTTTTTCAGACAGAACAAAGAAAAGGAGTTCGACCTAGACAAAGGAACATGTTTTATGCTTACTGCAATGTTGTGTGTTCAATGACATTAAGTGGTATTCTTTTAAGCATAAAAAAATAGTCATGAAGGAAGCCATGTTCTTATTATAAATCAAGGTATTGACAAACTTGCACATCTGCAAGTTCACCTATAGATTTTTGACAAAAGGCCATGTGGGTATTGTTGTTTTTTTGTTAGCAGAACAACTAAGTGACAGAAAAACCTAAAATTAAGTGGTGTTACATGCTATAATGGAGGATTCGACAAGAAACAAAGCACAAAAAGAAACCCCATTGTTATTGCTAAAAGAGTTATCGGCTACAACAGTGCCTCTATTTCACATTAAAAATGCAGTGAACAAAAATGCAAGGATCACTTATCTGGAGAAGCCAAGTGTTGTGGGAAAAGACCAGTAGAGGAGTGAAGCTCGAGCTTTCTAAAGTTACAAATAGTGGTGGCCGTGATCAACAATGCATTTTCTTCCAAATTCATTCATATTACACCATTAGAACTAGGGATGAATATGAAGTTGTGGGTGAGATATCCTCAGTTCAACGCTGAATCATATGGGTAACTCAACACCTCTCAACCACAGCTTAGATTCATTCTAAGCTTGCAATGGTTGTTCAAACCATCAACCTCAAACCCCAAGTTTAAAGCATGCATTCGGCGCCATTTGTCATGGCATTGAAACTTTCAAAGTCCAAGGTGTTCTAGCATCTCTCAAGCTGGAGTTACCTCACTGTTAAAACCTAGGTTTGAGCAGATAAAAGACTGCAAAACTCCAGCATTATTGAAGAAGAAACCAACATAAGATGCCATGTGTTATGGTGAAACAAAACTCAGTCTCTTATTTCCTCATAAAGCTCAAAAATCCTGAGCTTCTTCACAGAATTGAAGCAGGTACATTGCCAATAATCATGGTTTCCAGAATCAACATGGTGGCACCAAGAGAAGAAAACCCTAGATGCAAATAAAATCGATAAACATTATGCATTATGTTTTACCCAAGTTTGAAGTCCACTGACAAATGGAGTAAATGCTATGACAGTTCGTAGTGCATCAACATTCCCTCCACAGTGTCGTGATGGTACCTTTTGTGCCACAAAATGCAACAAACTATCTTCTCAATAGGATTAATCATGTCGATGGTGAGCTGTGGTCAAACATCAAGTTGGAGTTACATCAACTTCCATAGTACAGTGTCGGCTGAGTAGGGTTAAGCTTTGCTGCCAACTTAGTGGAGTTAGGGTTTCCTATGATGTCGGGTTATGTGGGATTGTATGCCTTTTGAGGTTATGTGTTCAGGTTTATACATTTTGAATGTTATGTAATAAAGTTGGTAGGGTATATAGAAAGATGTATTTTATTTACCAACTTTAGGGGTGCTAAACTTAGGGCTTGATTTAGGGAACTTGTTAAGCCATATAGTTTAGTATTTTGATATTGTGGATGCCTTTTGGGAGAAATATTTTCAAAAAATTAATCCATGTGGGCTATATAGTGGACCTTTTCCATTGTTAGGGGGGGTCAAGATTGTAGAGAGTAGAGCTTTTAGTGAACTTCTTGTTCCTATGGCTACATGTTTATGCTTTTGTATCCATTGTTGGTTCATGTTTGTGATATCGATTTTGTGCAAAAGGATGCTTGTATTCCTTGCCATTATTTTGAGATTCATTCATGTAACTGCATACAGATTTTGAGAAGAATATAGTTGACCCATTTTTCATACATCTTGTGGTGATCATTTGTTCAAATTCTATTCAATTTTTTGCATTCAAGTGTAATACATCTGTAGCATGGATTAGTGGATTGTATCATTTCCTATTCTAGATTACAGAATATAAGCCTTTTGCATAATATGCATGTTGTTGATAGTAAGATTGTTATTTGTGGTTAAACCCTAGTAGTGACCTTCAAATTAGCCTATGTATTAGATAGGGGTTGATATTGCAGAGATCATTAGGGTATGTTAAGTGAATGTCAATTTGAGACTTTAAGAGATCTAAATATTATTTGGTGTATCACCTTTTCAAGTTTTATTCATATAATTTTAGTTAGAGTTTCCCCTTTTCCTTCCAAAAATCAGGAGAAGATAGTATAAAATTGATACCCAAATTCAATAGGAACCGGCCTAGAATCCAGAGGCTCCTTCTCAATTATAGTCTACCCACAGCTAGAGAAGGTTTCCATTGTTAGGATAGAATACCTATAAATCCCCAATGCCTGAGTTGGGGTGGTATTTCTAAGCCTCAACATTTATATCAGAAATATAGAAGATGTTTGGTCTCACCTATAAATCTCATTTCAATAACCTTCATGTCATCTCAGGTTGCATTAACAGGAACAAATATTGCAATGTTTTTGGTCTATTCTTTCCTCTATTATATTGTGGGTTATTTGGAAGGCATGCAATAATGATGTCCTTGCAGGGAAGAACAGGAATCTTACTGAGTCTCTAAAGAGACTCATATATTTTGATGTTTCCTCACAGGTTATTGTTATCATTAAGATGAAGGAAAGTAAGTTCCTCTAGATCCTCAGGGATGGTGAAATTGTCATCTCTAATAAAGATATTGCCCATGGCTATACCACAATGAAACCTGGCCCAGAGTTTGACAACAAACTTGTTGACTTCATAGATAAGGTGAAGAAGTCCAACCTGCCTGTAGAAGAAGGAGGAACGTGGATTTGAGCAGACAGCTAAAGAGCCCAAAAAATCATAGGATACATTGTTGTGTCCCCTGACTCTAATGAGTCAGATGCTGAACATGATGTCTCATTTGATTAACCTTGATGTCTATGCTCCTAGATTAGTTGTCTATATAATTTTTTATATGAGTTGATACACTCCTCAATGCTGATAAATTTAAATTTTGAGCATCTTTTTGATATGTTTAGGTAGTCTCTTCCAGCCCTCATTGTAATAATCTATATTCAGTGTTGTTCCCTCCTTTTTAATTTTGATATGCAATAGAAAAAATCTATCAGGTTTTTCAATATATACTTCCTCTTCTAGATCTTCATTCAGAAATTCAGATTTCACATCCATCTGTAATACTTTGAAGTCTTTGTGTGCAGCATAAGCAAGAAATAATATTACAACCTCAAGCCTAGAAACATGAGAAAATATTTCTTCAAAGTATATACCTTCTTACTGTGAGTAGCCTTTACAAACCAGTCTTTCCTTATTTCTTACAACCATTCCTTCTTCATTCATCTTGTTTCTGAAAACCCACTTAGTTCTTATAACATTCTTATCTTTATGTCTAGGAATTAGTTCCTAGGTGTTATTTTTCTTTATATGTTCTAATTCTTCCTGCATAACCTTGGTCCAAGATACATCTCTAGATGCCTCATCAGTAGATTTTGGTTCAACTTGAGAAATCAAAAAAATTTCATCTCTTAATCTCGATATTGTCATCATTCCTGTATTTGCATTTCCTATAATTTGATTTTCAGGACGGTTTTCCTTAACATACCTTGGAGTATTAGGAATTTCAGTACGACAATTTGAGTCATCTTGACATACCTAGATCTCATTTTCAATCTTAAAAGGTTATTCTTGATCTGCAGTAACCTCCTTGATCTCTGTAGTCTAGTTACATTAATATATTCTTTCTTGAATCTAGAACTTTTCATCAATCCTCACATTAGCACTTGCAATCATCTTTCTCAATCTTAGATTGAAATATTTATAATCTTTTCTCTTAGTGGAATAACCAAGGAAGATTCCTTCATCACTTCTGGAATAAAACTTTCCTATCCCATCATCTCTTTTGATATAACCTTTACCACAAAATATTCTAAAATATTTCACAGTAGGAGTATGATTAAACCATAATTCATAAAATATTTCATAGTAGGAGTATGATTAAACCATAATTCATAAGGATTCTTACTTGTACCTTCTATGATATGAACTTTGTTCAAAGTATAAATAGTAGTACCAACAACTTCTCTCTAATCAACATGTGATACATTTCCTTCCAGAAACATGGTTCTCGCAGCATCTAATATTGTTCTGTTTCTTCGCTTTACTATCCCATTCTATTGTGGTGTCCTAGGAGCGGATGCCTATTTGTATATTTCATTCTCTTCATAGTAGGTGTTACCAATTTAGTTTTCATAGTAAATTGGTAAATTGATATTACTTTTACCTAGAATTATGGATTGAATTGTTGTTATTCTAAGTTGTAGAATTGCTAAAATATAGAAAAGGATGTATATAATGCAGAATGACAACTATAAACATCAAAAGATTGCATAAAGGTACACCTATTCAACACTACTATTCAGCTAATAAAGATAAAATATATTGCTTTTGCATTCATATTAACACTGAGATTGTACTCTAAGTATTGGTCAGATTCAAATTTTCAAATTCATAATTGATCATTACACTGTGCATTCAAACTGAATGTAATAAACAAGTATTCCTTCAGGGGTACATATTTCATATTGAAAACTTAGAGAAGTTATCCAATTTTGAAATAAAGATAGAATAATGTAGGGTTTAGGGGTCTAAGCATTGCATTGAAGAGGTCTTCTGCATTCTGGTAGCTGGTTATCTGAACTTTGTCAAGTCTTTGTGTCTTTGTCCGAGTCTTTCTGTTAGTTCTGCATTCTAGTTCTAGGGTCTTCTTCTGGTTTTGTCCTGCATCATGGAGAGATAAAATGGTTAAATCCAAATTGGATCTAAGAAATGCATAGATACCTAAAATAAAATACTACAATCAAACTTTCAGAATTGTTTATATAAACATCAATACAAAAACAAATTTTGCATCTACATCAACTAAATAAAAGTATCAAAGGGACATAACTCCATGAAACCTTTTACTATTTATAGTTATCATTCTGCATTATTCAAAAGTTTCTATTTGTGAAACCAAAAAATCTTAATCAAAGGGACTTGGGTCTTGTAGCTGAGAAACCTTTTTTAGAACATCAACATATTAGGTTAGTAAACCCAACCAGCCAGGCAAAATTCATGCATAAATGTCATTTTACATGAAACTCACACACAAACATTGATTCATTGATTCTGTCCACTAACGTAATAGATTTATTCAGTCATGTGTGCAAGCAAGACAAGAAAAAGTGTATTCAAATGTAGAAAGAAACATAATCTATAAATTCACCAGTTGTAGATGATAAAAAGAAAATAGAGTGAAGTGTCACGAGCATGTGCTCAAAACTCACAGGATGCATTATAGACAATACCATAAACTAAGAGTTCATGAGTTCAGAAAGATGATATGATGCAGGGAAAGAAGATGTATCTCATAGAAGATGATTCGTGTAACAAAGAATGAAGTTACACGTGAAAAATAAATGAATTACAAATGAGGTAACAATATTATGCATTATTGTGCAAGTTAGGGTTAACTATAATACTGCTAGAAAGGTGATTGTTTTTATTTATCAATAGAAGTAAAATATCACTTACGGCTATATGATCAAATGGATTAGGCATATCTAAGTTAATGTTGATATTCATCAAAGTTTCATCTAGGCATATACAATAAGTGTATCAACATTATCAAAAGAATGTGCATATATGAATCATATCAAGTGACAATGCCATGAGTAAGAGAGAAAAGAAAACAACAGTGTCACTGTGTTATTATTAAGTACTTATTCTAGAATGGAGAGAAAATGAAAAAGCAATGATGATTGTAAATAGTAGATCATGCTAATGTTTAAACAACATTTCAGTTTTGCATACACAAACATAGATGTACATGAAAGTGTTAGCATTATGCATATAAAATCACCAAAGAAACACTTAAGCCATTATCAAGGTTTCAGCCATGCATATGCATATCAAATAAGTGCATCAACTTTATCAAATGAATGAAAGTACACATATTTAGATCAGACCAAATGACAGTGTTCTATATGGGATGAGTGCTGCTATAATTACTATCAAAGGGCCTATTCAAGAGAAAGTACAAGAGGTGACATGGAAATATGCATATGAAGTCATCAAAGGAAGAGTGCACAGATATGTATCAAAAACATAAAAATACTATTGTTGTTACAAACTAGTATGCATTCACAGAAGAACCAATTACATTGTATCAAATTAAGAAAATTCATAGTTCTATACAGTATGGCATCAGACAAGGTACTTCATCTTGTGTTGTTCTCAACACTGTTATTTTTTAATAAGAGAAGATGATAAAATAGTGAAATTCTTCTTTGCACTCAAATGAAAGAAATTATGCATGTTCAGCACTGATATCTTTTTATACATGTATACACAAAATTTGAACAAAATAGTATATTCTTTTAAAGATGGATTAGTGACACTGTTATAAATGAAGTTGAGAATCACATGTTGCCATTGTTGTACATGTTCAAAATTAAGTTACGTAACAATAATATTGTTTCATGTTGTTTAAATGAAAATTCAAAAGAAGTGTTCTGCGTAGGAATAGATGATGAACAACAGTATTGTTTGAGCATTCAAGTGACAGTGTTATGCATGTTCATCAGATAAAACAATGTTGTTATTAATACAGTTATTCATGTTTGAAATAACAATTTGAAATTCAATAAAATTAAGCATGTATATGATAGAGCTGTATGAATGAGAAGAAGATATGTATATATTTTAGTATCAAGCTGCATGATGTCATAGATATTTCTCATCACTGTCACGAGCCCATTCTTGAACCCCATGGGTAATGTTTGAATAAGAGTTGATAACAGTATATTAATACCCTATTAGTCACTATTTTTATAGAGGTAAAACCATATAGTGCATGGAGACAAAACAGGGCTCCAGAGATGATGTGAGCATATACTAGAAACAAAGATGCAAATAACAGTGTCGCATTCAAAGAAAAGACACAAACATCACACAATGTCTCTAGTTCAGCAATAATAGCACAGTCTTTTCATATTTTAAATGACCTTCAGACATGGTGAAGAGCCTGAGTTATTACAAGCTACGTTTTTGCTAGAATGGAGTCCAAGAAGAAGCCCGAGTTCATATCAATAACTACAGACAGCTTGTATGTATTCATTATTAAACATAGATATCAACATTCAAAGGTGCATTTCTAGATCAACAAAATAAGCCATCAGAGAAACATGGAGACATCATTTATAGCATGCAAAGATAGAAAAAGACAGAATGAGTAAGCAAAAGGAGCAACTTATCTTTAAGTTATAAGTTCAAACTGTATGGAGGTCGAGTTCCCTTTTACACTATAATCTACTGCAGTGGAACTCAAGCTTCTCAAAGATGCATGGGCAGTGCCATATTTTATGGCATGAAACTCCCACTCCATTAAGAGCCCGAGTTCGAACTAAAAGAATCTCGAGCTTCTTACAAAGAAGATGCAATATAAACGCCACCCAAGGAATAAATGGAAGCATAACACCATGTATTATGGCATGAAAACTAAAACTCATAGCATATAGAGGAGAGCGTGAGCTCTTCAAATAGAATCTCTAGTTTGTGATACATCACAAAGAGTAAAAACCCCTCCAGTCCATGCTGGAACAGTGAGCAAGCACTTCAACTCTCAGAAGGAGCCTGAGTTCATACTATAGCAACAAGATCACAAGATAAGAACTCAAGATAGATATTTTTTAGCTAAATATCAAGCGGAGAAGCCAGAAATTAGTGCAAAAATCACATGGCGGCAGCATAGCAGAAAACCCTAAACATCTCTCCTAATGCAAATGCAAAAATGAGATGCAATAATGCCTTTCCAAGTTTTGATAGAATTTGGAATGCGCTGATAGAGGGAGTTAAGGCTCTATCAAACTGCAGTGCACAAAGACTTCATCAAATTCCATGACAACCTCTCCAATTACCTAGACAGCACAGCCAGTACTAATGATGTATATTTTTTTGAAATGGGTCATGTTGACCATAGTGGTAAGCTGTCGAGTTTGGTGGGTTGTCACTCATACTATGAGTTAGGGTTTTAGGTGGTTGGGGTTACATCTTAGGGTATTTTTTGGTTATATTTTGGATGTTTTATGTAATATCTTTAATATATTGATATATATTGTAAAAAGATATAAATCAAAGGCATCAACATTAGGAAAGCTGAATTTAGGGCTAGATTTTTGGCACCAATTATGCCTTAGATTTAGGGTTTTAGTTATTTTGGAGGCTAGATTTTGGGCATCATTTATGCCTCAAATTTAGGGTTATCTATCTATTTGAGGAAATCTTTTGAGGGAGTTAGATTTTTGGAATTGGCCTTAAGGGGATATATAACTGAACCTCTTTATCAATTTTAGGGGTTCAAAATTTAGGGAATAAG
Organism: Thuja plicata; assembly: GCA_018584345.1. Classification (NCBI taxonomy): domain Eukaryota; kingdom Viridiplantae; phylum Streptophyta; class Pinopsida; order Cupressales; family Cupressaceae; genus Thuja; species Thuja plicata. The sequence continues at coordinate 2,237,874 of MU228456.1, read as the reverse complement.
AGGTATTAGTGAGCATATTGTTCCTTTTCTTCTTTTCACATATTTTGTAGCCATCAGTTCATATTTGAGATAGATTATGATCAAGTGAGTGCATAAATTCCTTGTCATTTTTTGTACTTTCTCATGTAACTATTTCATAGATTTTGAGGAGAATATAGCTGGCCCTATTATTCATACATCTTTTTGAGTTTTTCGCTATCAATCCTTTCAAGTTTCTACATTGAAGTGTATTGTATCTTTCAACATAGATTAGTTAATTAATTATTATTCCTATTCTAAGTTGTAAAGAGTAAACCTTTTGCAGAATTTGCATGTTCATTGACAAGATTGTTACCATTAGTGGCACAAACCCTAATAGTGAATTCTAGGTTATCCTTTGTATTGTGAAGTGAATGCTATTGTAGAGTTTAGTAATGTACGTCCTGTAGGTGCTGATTTATAATTCTGACAAAATATGAACCCATTTGGTGTATCACCCTTTTTTGCTAATTTATGCATTTTTAGATATCCTTCTCCCTTTTCCCAAAACCATAGAAATTAGTATTAGGCGATATTCCAAATCAAATAGGAACCGGCCTAGAATCTGGAGATTCGTTCTCTCTCCCATAATGAGAGTGTTTCCATGTTTCAACAGGATAGCTAGATTTCTAATCAAGCTAAAGGTGAAATCTTGATTGACAACAATTTTTCGCACACTCGGTGGGACATGAACTACTACACAGTTCTTTCTAGATATTATTTCTTATTGCTGTTGTGGTGTGAACAATAGTATCTAAACTTTTTGGAAGGTATTTTATCATCATCTGGAAACTCTGTTTTGAAGGTTTTATTACAGATTCATTTGCAGACTTATTTTAATGAGAAGAACTCCTACAAGACAAAATAGCAAAGGGTTCATTTATCAAGAGTTAGAGCCCAGTAGAAGAGGTAGCAGATCAACAAGAAGAGATAGAGCATCTCAAGCTGCAAGAGAAAGATCCTTTCTTAGGGGGTCCAATTTCTCACTATTTGAAAATCCTATCTTTGAGGATCAAGCTACAATCTCAGAGGGTCATGAGGTAATTATTGAAGATTTTAGTTCTCCTGAATATTTAAGTGTTATTGACAATTCTGGATCAAAATTACCCATTTTTGAAGAATCAGCAAAGGATCAGTTCACTACTATAGCGTCTACAAGTGGTACTGCTACCCCAAGATTGAAAACATATCAAAGGAAGGTAACTCAATATAACAAATCTATTGTACCACCTATAATTCATCAGCAAGTACCACTAATACAAATGACTAGAAACTTGCCATTTGTGGCTTTCAATGCTGGCAACCCATTACAAATCATTGTCCATCATGATATTCCACCACCAACACTAAAAGGTTTGTTGTATGTCAATGGTGAGAATCATATTTCAGCAATAGAACATATTAAAGATATTTCTACTCTATGTGGATTACATCAAGTTACTCATGATGATGTAGCATTAAAACTATTAGCGGCTTCACTCAAGGGTAAGGTATTAATATGGTTTAGAAGTTTGCCAGTTAACTCTATTGCTACATGGGATGAGTTAGGGACTATTTTGAACAATAAATTTAAAGATAGGTCAGATAATTTATCTTTGGTTGAGTAGTTAGCTACTATTAAGAGGAGTGTTGATGAGCATATTTCTTATTTCAATTTTTGTTTCCAACGAACTTGGGATAGAATTCCAAGATTTGTTAAACCATCCAATGACTATGCATTTCTATTTTATTTGAAAGCTTTTAATAGTGATATTACACTTATGATACAGTCTATGGGAGGTAATACTTTACCTAATTCTTATGATATTGTTGTTAGAGCTGAGAACAACTTGATACAAGCTAGGAAATTACCTTAAAGGCCTCCAATGCCTTATTGTGCAGAAATACAATCAGTTGTACCAATTTTTATACCACCTATTGTTGTTGTTCCTTCATATCCAACACTTAATATGTAGGTTGTAGCATAAGAACATGTTGCTTCATCTTCTATTAGGGAGATAAAAGAGCGGACCCTAGAGCTAAAAGATACAAATGATAGCATTTTGAAGACCTTGTAGAATTATGGCAATGAAATAATGAACCTGAAGAGGAAAAAAGGTCAATACAATAGGCCTCCACAAGCTTCTTATCAGCTAAATAGATCATCAAATCAAGTTTCTAGTTTGAATCAGCCAAGGCAAGCTCAAGGGCAGCAAAGGAATTATGGTCAAAGAGTTGGTCAAGCATATAACTATGCAACTCCTAGTACTTCCCAGGTGATGGTAGTGGTCCCTCAAAATAATTATGTATAAGAGACAAAATGGTGTAACACATGCAATAATGCTCATTTCTGGTTTGATTGTCCTCACGCACTTGAGGCTAGAAGGCATGATATTCTGAAGGGACGACTGGTTATTAGCCAAACAGAGGTACAGTATGATCAAACACAAATACAAGGTAATCCTAATGTGTCTTTGGTGAATTTTCATGATGATTGTGTTGTTTTAGCAGCAAATTTTAACCCCAATCAATTATGGAGACCTATAGCAGCAGGAACTAGGTCAAAAATGAAGGCTGCAAATGATCAACAACAAAATGATAAGGTACAAAATTCTACTATTATAGTACAATAGAAAACAAAGAAGCATGTAAAAGCTCAAAAAGGAGCATAACAACCATTACAAGCAGCAAATGAGTCTGATGTTTTAAAACAACACCAAAAGGTTAGTGTTTAGAACTTTGGTATTATTGATCATTTGAAGAAGACAAATGTTCCCTTGTCCATGTGGGATGTTCTGGCTCTTCCAGGCCAAAAGGACATGTTACAAGAGGCATTACAAGCACTTACATTATCTGATGAAGTTTTGTCTCAAATAACCCCTAAGGTTTTAGTTGCTACAAATACATCCCAGCAATCATCTAAGTTGATAAACCTCCTCCATTTTATGTCACTGTCATTATAGGACATCACCTAGTTCACAATTGCATGATTGATTCTAGTGCTACTAGCTCAGTTATGCCAAAGAAAATTGTAGACTAGCTAGACCTGAAGTATGAGCCACTTGAAAAAGGAGTAGTTTAGTTAGACGAGATAGTAGTGGCAACCATGGGAGTTATAAAGAATCTAGATTTAACACTACATGCTTGTCCTAGTTTTTTGGTACCTATGGACGTCTACATTGTTGATTTACCTCCTAAATTCTCTATATGTTTGTCGCGAGAATTTACTGCTAAGATAAGAGGTTATCTATCAGCAGACTGGACTCACATGTTTTTATGCACCAAGTACAGTACTAAGGTTACTATTCCCTCAAAACCCATTACAAAATTATGTGTTGAGCAATATGTTGCTAGCGTTGAAAACAAATCAGCAATTATATTACTTGATCAAGAGTAAATATCTAATGATTTTGAAGCTCAAATGCAAGTAAGTAAATTTCATGATGTGTTGTTAGATGATTGGGAAACTGAAAATGTAAGAATTTCATATGAACAAATTGAGGAGCCAAGTTTGGGTAACTATGTTATCCATGAGGTTTCTGATTTTCTACCATTTGTGATAAAAAGTGTAGATTTAGATCCTGAACAACAATCTAACACTATTTGGAAGTTGTTTTTTTATGGTTCATGCAGCAAAATAGGTGCAGGAGGAGGTTGTATGCTGGTTTCACCAGTAAATGAGAGGTATTACACTTCTTTCAGATTCACTTTTAGTTGTACAAATAATGTTGCTGAATATGAAGCCCTCATAAATGGATTGAAGTGGGCCATTAAGAGAGGTATTAGTTGTTTGCAAGTTTATGGTGATTCAGAACTGATTGTGAATCAAGTTAGGAATGTTCATGAAACTAAGAATGATTTATTAAAAAGTTATAAGCATGTTGTATGGGATTTAATTGAAGCCTTTGAGGCTTTTAATTTGCAATCTATTCCTAGAAATCAGAACAAACATGCTGATAGGCTTGCTATTGTTGGTGCCCAGTATGATATTCCAACTGAGATCAGCAATAGTAAAGGTCTAAATTATGTAAAAGTAATTGTTAGACCTGTTGTCCCAAATAATGTTGATTGTTGGCAAGTTTTTGAATCTGGCCAACATATTGTTAATTTTTTGAGAGAAGAGGTTGAGTTTGCACAGCCAAATCAGAAAAAATTGCAGGAGAAATATGAAGACCAAATTATCCAGTTAAGGACAAACAAGATGCCCAAAGGTCTTGTGACCTTAGAATCTATGTTTGGTACTAATGATCAATTTAAGAAGGATAAATCCAACTTGCAGATCAAAGAAGAACATTATGAAGAAGTATCAGTTGCAAAGGATAAAGTGCTAAAACTTGGAAAGGTATGTACACCTGAAGAATGTTAAACCTTTGTCAACTTATGCAATGAATTTCATGATATTATTGCTTGGAGTTATTCAGATTTGAAATGATTTGATCCTAGTATTTCCCAGCACACAATTGAATTAGAACCAGGAGCCAAACCAGTTAGGCAAAAATAGAGGCCAATAAATCCAAAACTAGAGCCTCTCATGGTTAAAGAATTGAATAAACTGATTGAGAGCAATATCATTTTCCCAATCAAACATACTTCATGGGTATCCAATCTGGTTCCTGTTAGGAAAAAGAATGGATAAATCAGATTATGTGTTGTTTTTTGTGACTTGAATAGAGCTTCATTAAAGGATAGACATCATTTTCCTTCAATGAAACAAATCTTGCAGGTTGTTTCAGGTTCAGAATAGTTTTCATTACTTGATGGTTTCTCTAGTTACAACCAGATTTTAGTAAAGGAAGAGGGCAGATTCAAAATAGCATTTACAACCAAATGGGGAACTATGGCTTATCAGAAGATGTCATTTGGCTTACCTACTGCAGATGCAACATTTCAAAATGCTATGGACAAGGCCTTCATAAATTTGATGTACAAGTTTGTACTTGTTTATTTGGATGCTATTACTATTTTCTCAAAAAATGCATCAAATCACTTTCAGCATTTAAGAAATATCTTTGAGAGATGTAGAGAATATGGTATTTCTTTAAATCCCAAGAAAAGTATATTTGTTGTTCATGAAGGTAAATTGTTGGGATTTTTTGTTTAAAAGGAGGGTATCATTATTGAACCCGAAAGAGTAAGTGATATCCTTGGCTTACCACTTCCTCTTCACAAAAACGGTCTTAAAAGTTTATTGGGAAGAATCAACTTTGTAAGAAGATTCATCCCAGACATTTCTGAATTACTAATGCCATTAACAGCCATGCTCAAGAAAAATATTGTTTTTAAATGGACCAAAGAAGGAAAAATCAGCTTTGAATTAATTAAGGAAGCATTAGCTACTGCCCCTACCTTGTTAAATCCTAATTTTTCAAAGGATTTCATTTTATATGCATATGGGAACGTTGATAGCATTGTTGCCATGTTAGTTTAAAATAATGATATAGGTTTTGAATAGCCAATAGCCTTTTTCAGTCAAGGACTAAAAGACTATGAACTTCACTATTCATTCGTTGAAAAGCATGTACTTGTTGTGATTAGAAGTTTGAAGAAATTCATGCATATGCTTTCTAACAATAAAATAAGACTGATGGTTGCACATCCTTCTGTTAAAGACTGCTTGTTGAATAAGGATTTAAACACCAAAAGAGATAGCTGGATCACAAAGGAAATGGATCATGACATTGAAATCAAAGTTACCAAGCTGGTAAGAGGTAAGGGTTTATGTGAACAGCTTGCTGGAAATGGAGATAACACTCCAAAAGATGATTCTGAAGTGGTTTTGGCTTTAGAAGACAATGAACAAGTTGTCCCAGATTTGCAGAATAATTGGGTGAACGATATGGTTGTTTTCTTACAAACAAGACGTTGTCCTAAAGGTTTGGAAAGATAAAAAAAGGAGGTATTTCAGATTATAGTCCATTCCTTATTATTTGCTAAATAATATACTGTACATAAGGGATTATAATGGTGTACTGTTGAGATGCATTAGTGGAGATCAAACAGAAAGGATTTTGGAAGAATTCCATGATGGACTAGTAGGTGGCCATTTTACTTCAAGGACAACAGCATTCAATATTATGAAGGCTGGCTATTTTTTGCCAAACCTGTACAAAGATGCCTTCATGTGCATGAGAAGGTGTTTGAAATGTGTTGTTTTTGCAAAAAAATAAAGGTTAGTAGTTTTACCTCTTAATCTAGTTCAATTTGAACAACCTTTTTTCAAGTTGGGACTAGATTTTATTGGCCTCGTAAATCCATCATCAAGTTCAGGTCATAGATATATTTTGACAGCAACAAATTATTTTACAAAGTGGACTGAGGCTATTGCATTGAAAGATTCAAATGAAAGCTCAATTCTGAAATTCTATGAAGATTTGATTGCACAATTTGGAACACCTAAATCCATTGTTTATGATAATACCTTGGCCTTTTTAGGCACAAGAATTGCTGATTGGATAGTTAAGAACAATGTTTATCTTAGTACCTCATCCAATTATTACCCACGGGGTAATGAACAAGCTAAATCAACAAATAAAAATCTGATTCACATCATCAAGAGGACTATTGAAGACAATCAGTGAGCTTGGAGAAGAAAGTTAAAATAGGCCTTCTGGGATGATAGGATCACCCCAAAGCACTCAACATGTAACTCACCTTACATGTTGGTTTATGGAAGGGAGGCAAGGTTGCCAATTTCAATGGAGTTACCAAGCTTGAGCCTGATCAAAGAATTATATCTGCTGGACCAGCAGCCTATGGATGTAAGGTTGGATGAATTGATAGAGTTAGAAGAGATTAGAAAAGAATCTTTTCAGAAATTGGAAGAACATCATGATCAGATGAAGAGGACATTTGACAGAAAAGCTATCGCAAGAGTCTTTGCAGAATGTGATTTAGTACTCAAATGGGATGAGATGAAGAGTAGACCTGGTAAGCATTCAAAATTTAATGCCATTTGGAATGGTCCATTTGTGATTACAGGATGCAAGGCCCATAATTCTTTCCAGCTCTTAAATATGGAAGGAGAATAATTGCCAATCCCAATTAATGGGATCCACCTCAAGTGTTGCTTTTGAGGTTAGTTGGTGTGAATAAGTGCTTTGCACATAGTTAATTTCTTTCAATTAGTGGCAGTTAGTACTTCTATTCTCACAGTGGTCAAATCAAGAAGATACACACCATGCATAATCAAGAACCCATTGGGGTTCCCAGTTATAAATGATGAATACCTCGATGATGTAATCATGGTGGGAAGAGAAGTTGTTTTTCAAATAGTTTGCTTTGCAATTTTGAAGGTTAGAATGAACAGAAACAACAAGATCAATCACATAATATATGCATGAAAATCATACCCATCACATGAGACATGGATAATTTATGTTGTCTCATATCATAAGCATCATTCCCAAACATATATTATGCAACCAAGGTTGTTGTTCAAGCTCATTCTACCTTTGGTTTAGGGTTCCTATTTCTGGACAGCATCATCATCATATGAATTATGCTCATCACATGATACATGGATAATTTCCATTGTATCACATCATAAACATAAGTTCAGACAGCAATGATGAAGTACAAATTGTCATTCAATAATAGTTTTTTCTTTCTCTAAGTTCTGGTCAGCACAAGTTTTAGTTTACTTTCAGTTTTTAGTTTGCAGTTTGTGTTTAGTTTGAGAAGGTTCATTTGTTCCTAAAGTTGAAGACTCTGGCCCAATGGATAAGAAAAAGGAAGCTGGTCTGATTTTATTCAGCATGCAAACACCCCTGAGAGGTTGCCAGAAAATGTTACTGATTTAGTTTGTATACTAAATTGGTAAATTGATATTACTTTTACTTAGAATTATGGATTGAATTGTTGTTGTTCTAAGTGCAGAATTGCTAAAATATAGAAAAGGAAGTATACAATGCAAAATGACAACTATAAACATCAAAATATTGCATAAAGGTACACCTATTCAACACTACTATTCAGCTAATGAAGATAAAATACATTGCTTTTGCATTCATATTAACACTGATATTGTACTCTAAGTATTGATCAGATTCAAATTTTCAAATTCATAATTGATCATTACATTGTGAATTCAAACTAAATGTAATAAATAAGTATTCCTTCAGGGGTACATCTTTCATATTGAAAACTTAGAGAATTTATCCAATTCTGAAAGTAAGATAGAAGCATGTAGGGTTTAGGGGTCTAAGCATTGCCTTGAAGAGGTCTTCTACATTCTGGTAGCTGGTTATCTAAACTTTGTCAAGTCTTTGTGTCTCTGCCTAAGTCTTTCTCTCAGTTCTGCATTCTATTTCTAGGGTCTTCTTCTAGTTTTTTCATGCATCATGGAGAGAGAAAATAATTAGATCCAAATTGGATCTAAGCAATGCATAGATACCTAAAATAGCATACTACAATCAAACTTTCAAAACTATTTATATAAACATTAATACAACAACAAAGTATGCATCTACATCAACTGAATAAAAGTATCAAAGGGACATAACTCCATGAAACCTTTTACTATTTATAGTTATCATTCTGCATTGTTCAAAAGTTACTATTTGTGAAACAAAGAAATCTGAATCAAAGTGACTTGGGTCTTGTAGCTGAGAAACCTTTTTTAGAACATCAACATATTAGGTTAGTAAACCCAACCAGCCAACCAAAATTCATGCATAAATGTCATTTTACATGACACTCACATAGAAACATTGATTGGTTGATTATATCCACTAACCTAATAGATTGATTTGGTGGTGTGTGCAAGAAAGACAAGCAAAAGTGTATTCAAATGTAGAAAGAAACATAATCTATAAATTCACCAGTTGTAGATGATAAAAATAAAATGTAGTGAAGTGTAACGAGCCTGTGCTCAAACCTCAGAGGATGCATTACATACAATACCAGAAACTAAGAGTTCATGAGTTCAGAAATATGATATGATGCGGGGAAAGAAGATGCAGTTCATAGAAGATGATCAAAGAACAAAGAATGAAGTTACAAGTGAAAAATAAATAAATTAAAAATGAGGTAACGCTATTATGCATTATTGTTCAAGTTAGGGTTAACTATAATATTGCTGGAAAGGTGATTGTTTCTATTCATCAACAGAAGTAAAATATCACTTACTGCTATATGATCAAATGGATTAGGCATATCTAAGTTAATGTTGATATTCATCAAAGTTTCAGCTATGCATATACAATAAGTGTATCAACATTATCAAATGAATATGCATATATGAATCATATCAAGTGATAGTGCCATGTGCAAGAGAGAAAAGAAAACAACAGTGTTACTGTGTTATTATTAAGTACTTATTTTAGAATGGAGAGCAAATGACAAAGCAATGATGATTGTAAACAGTGGATCATGCTAATGTTTAAACAACATTTTAGTTAGACATACATAAACATATATTTACATCAAATTGTTAGCATTATGCATATAAAATCACCAAAGAAACACTTAAACTATTATCAAGGTTTCAGCCATACATATGCATATCAAATAAGTGCATCAACTTTATCAAATGATTGAAAGTATGCATATTTAGATCAGACCAAATGGTAGTGTTCTATATGGGATGAGTGCTACAATAATTACTGTCAAAAGGCCTATTCAAGAGAAATTACAAGAGGTGACATGGAAATATGAATATGAATTCATCAAAGGAAGAGTGCACATATATGTATCAAAAACATAAAAATACTAATGTTGTTACAAACTAGTATGCATTCACAGAAGAACCAATTACATTGTATCAAATTTAGAAAATACATAGTTTTATACACTATGGCATCAGACAAGGTACTTCATCTTGTGTTGTTCTGAACACTGTTATTTTTTAGTAAGAGGAGATGATAAAATAGTGACATTCTTCTTTGCACTCAATGAAAAAAAGTATGCATGTTCAGCATTGATATCTTTTTATACATGTATACACAAAAGTTGAACAAAATAGTATATTCTTTTAAAGATGGATTAGTGACACTGTTATAAATGAAGTTGAGAATCACATGTTGCTGTTGTTGTACATGTTTAAAATGAAGTTAGGTAACAATACTATTGTTTCTTGTTGTTTAAATGAAAATTCAAAAGCAGTGTTCTGAGCAGGAATAGAAGATGAACAATAATATTGTTTGAGCATTCAAGTGACAGTGTTATGCATGTTCATCAGATAAAATAATGATGTTATTAATACAGTTATTCATGTTTGAAATAACAATTTGAAATTCAATGAAAATAAGCATGTATATGATAGAGTTGTACGAATGAGAAGAAGAAATAAGCATATTTGAATATCGAGCTGCATGTCACAGATATTGCTCATGGGTGTCACGAGCCCATGCTCGAACCCCATGGGTAATGTTTGCATAAGAGTTGATAATAGTATATTAATACCCTATTAGTCACTATTTTTATAGAGGTAAAACCATATAGTGCATGGAGATAAAATAGGGTTCTAGTGATGATGCAAGCATATAATAGCAATAAAGATGCAAATAATAGGGTCGCACTCAAAGACAAGATACAAATAACACACAATGTCTCTAGTTCATCAATAATAGCATAGTCTTTTCATATTTTAAATGACCTTCAGAAATGGTGAAGAGCCTGAGTTATTACAATCTCGTGTTTTGTCATAATGGAGTCAAAGAAGAAGCTCGAGTTCATCTCAATAACTACAGACAACTTGTATGTATTCATTATTAAACACAGATATCAACATTCACGGGTGCATTTCCAAATCAACAAAATAAGCCATCGGAGAAACATGGAGACATCATTTATAGCATGCAAAGATAGAAAAGACAGAATGAGTAAGCAAAAGGAGCAACTTATCTTTAAGTTATAAGTTCAAACTGTATGGAGGCCGAGTTCCCTTTTAGACTATAATCTACTGCGATGGAACTCGATCTTGTCAAAGATACATGGGTAGCGCCATATTTTATGGCATGAAACTCCCACTCCATTAAGAGCCTGAGTTTGAACTAAAAGAAGCCCGAGATTCTTGAAAAGAAGATGCAATCCAAACACCGCCCAAGGAATAAATAGAAGCAGAATGCCATATAATATGCCATGCAAACTCAAAATCATAGCATATAGAGGAGAGCTCGAGCTCTTAAAATAGAAGCTCCAGTTTGTGATACATCGCAAAGAGTAAAAACCCCTCCAGCCTGTGCATAAAACAGTGAGCACACACTTCAACTCTTAGAAGGAGCCCGAGTTCATACCATAGCAGAAAGATCACAAGATAAGAAGTCAAGATAGATATTGTTTAGCTAAAGATCACGCGGAGAAGCCAGGAATCAGTGCAAAAATTAGATACAAGATGGCAGCATAGCAAAAAACCCTAAACATCTCTCCTAATGCAAATGTGAAAATGAGATGCATTAATACTTTTCCAAGTTTTGATAGAATTTTGAATCCGCTGATAGAGGGAGTTAAGGCTTTGTAAAATTGCAGTGCACGAAGACTTCATCAAATGCCATGACAACCTCTCCAATTACCTAGACAGCATAGCCAGTACTAATGATGAATATTTTTGAAATGGGTCATGTTGACCATAGTGGTAAGGTGTCGAGTTTGGTGGGTTGTCACTCCTACTATGAGTTAGGGTTTTAGGTGGTTGGGGTTACATCTTAGGGTTTTTTTTAGTTATATTTTGGATGTTTTATGTAATATCTTTAATATATTGATATATATTATAAAAAGATATAAATCAAAGGCATCAACATTAGGAAAGCTGAATTTAGGGCCAGATTTTTAGCACCAATTATACCTTAGATTTAGGGTTTTAGTTATTTTGGAGGGATTTTTGGAGGCTAGATTTTGGGCATCATTTATGCCTTAAATTTAGGGTTATCTATCTGTTTGAGGAAAGCTTTTGAGGGGGTTAGATTTTCAAAATTAGCCTTAAGGTGCTATATAATTGAACCTCTTTATCAATTTTAGGGGTTCAGAATTTAGGGAATAAGAGGTATTAGCGAGCATATTGTTCCTTTTGTGCTTTTTCACATATTTTGTAGCCATCAGTTCATGTTTGAGATAGATAATGATCAAGTGAGTGCATAGTCCTTGTCATTTTTTTTACTTTCTCATGTAACTATTTCATAGATTTTAAGGAGAATAAAGCTGGCCCTATTATTCATACATCTTTCTGAGTTTTTTGCTATCAATCCTTTCAATTTTCTGCTTTGAAGTGTATTTTATCTTTCAGCATAGATTAGTGAATTAATTCTTATTCCTATTCTAAGGTGTAAAGAGTAAACCTTTTGTAGAATCTACATGTTCGTTGACAAGATTGTTACCATTAGTGGCACAAACCCTAATAGTGAATTCTAGGTCATCCTATGTATTGTGAAGTGAATGTTATTGCAAAGTTTAGTAATGTATGTCCTGTAGGTTCTGATTTATATTTCTGACAAAATTTGAACCGATTTGGTGTATCACCCTTTTTAGCTAATTTATGCATTTTTAGTTATCCTTCTCCCTTTTCCCAAAACCATAGAAATTAGTATTAGGTGATATTCCAAATCAAACAGGAACTGGCCTAGAATCTAGAGATTCATTCTCTCTCCCACAACGAGAACATTTCCATGTTTCAAAAAGATAGCTAGATTTATAATCAAGCTAAAGGCGCAATCCTAATTGACAATAGTAGGTATTGAACAAGTCTGAAGTAAACTCTCCACCTCTATCTGATCTCAAACATTTGATCTTTAAACCTGATTCATTCTCAACTTTTTCTTTGAATATCTTGAATTTTTCAAAAGCCTCATATTTCTCTCTCAGATATGTAACCCACATCATTCTAGAAAATTCATCAACAAAAAGTATAAAATACCTTTCACCATAGTAAGACGTCATTCTTGTAAAACCACACAAATGTATATGCACTAGATCTAACTTCCCTTTTTCTGAGTAAGATTTGCTTTTGAAACTACTTCTAGTCTGTTTCCCCATTACACATTCTCTACACATGGTGTTAGATGGTTTCACAATCTTTGGTAGATCTCTAACAACATTAGTCATACTTTCCTTCACAATATTATCAAAATTCACAAGACAAAATCTTCTATTGTTAGAAACACTGAGAAGGGGGGGTGAATCAGTGTTTATCTATAATATTCTTTTCTACTGCTTAAACATAAATCAAATATTCATTTAATGAAGCTTAACATAAGAACTCATAACACATGATATGATTATGGGGAAACCTTGTTCAGAGGAAAACCCCCGTGGGAATTAGTACCCACAAATATTGTACTAGTATAATGAACCTCTTAAAGTTCCTTTGCCCTGTTAGAAGCAGTCTTTACAATATGAGTACAATGACCTGGTTAAAGGTCTGACCCTGTTAGGAATCTTTTACAAAACCCTATTAAAGGTATATGTCTCATTTCCTAGGCTCACTACCCAATAGGATGAAGGCTACAACCTTCTAAAATTTGATATACACTATATCAAAAGTGAACTGCTATGATGACACTATTGTCTGATCAGTTTTGTGTATGCGCGAATGCTCTTACTCTCTTAAAGAGATATATCATATATCGAATTCATCATACTTCTCTTCTATATCTTCCTCTTGCATAATAATTGACACTTGTAACATAACTTTACATTACATACTTATATGTTCATATCTGAATAGGCGCGACCCAAAACAAGACTCTAGTCGGCCCTAAAACAAAATACACAATGCTTCCGAACAAGTCAGCTCAAGCATGTTTACAACAATGCTAATTACATCGTTACAAAAATATAATCAAAGGGACTTAGCCTTTACATAACAAAATAATTCACGTTGATCAAAACACTAGTCGGCTTTCATGCTTTGTCTTCTGGACTGCTGGTCTATTGATCTGTCTGTAACTTTTTCATACTATTGTTTTGTACTTTATGTGTCTGGATGTAGTATGAACACATGTCATAGAACATATATCTAAACACGCATATGCTGAATCGATCTCTTGCACATGCGTTGATGTGTTGATCGCTGAATATCTCTGTCTGCCATGTTTCCATACTTAGTTGTTTTTCCTTCTGAGTTATCTTTGACAGAAACTTAGTATGACTTTGTCGCCATGATGACAACACAAAATGAGTCATGTATCCTTAGGAAGTCAACTTGGCAACAATCTCCCCCTTTGTCATTTATGGCAACAAAGGAATGTGGCCAAGTTTCTCAAAATGACTTAACACAAAAAATAACTGTATATCATAACATCTTATTGATATATACATATATTACTTCTCATCTATACACATTCTATATTACTCCCCCTTTGACATTAATGACAAAGGTGTACAAAAACTTGTAAGTCTTCTCATACTTACTCCATGTAAACTTTAGGGTACACAATCTGAAGAGATTGGATCTCTTTCTGCTAGAATACTTTCATCACATCAACTGTCTAAAGATGCGCACATAGGGCATATGTCAGTTTCTCCATTTTCAATAGATCCATGCAAGGACCTTGATCATATGTCACAATGGTGGCATCAATCTATTTGATGTTCTCATGTAGGACTGCTAGAGATGGCGCAAGTGCATTTATCAACTGAGTTTGTCAGACTCTTATCTTGCTGATTTCTAACTTAGCCTTCTCAATCTTGTCCAACTATCCTTGATAGACATTGTTATAGATATTCATGTCTTGCGTGGAAGTCTCAACTGATTTTCTGATGCTGTCCACCATGATTTCTGCCTCTTCTATCTTTTTATTGTGCTCAGAGGTGAACTTCACTCTGTCCATGTTGTTGGCTATAAATTTCTTTCCCTTAGCTACCAATTCTTTCAATATGGATTGCCCAATATTTAAAGACTTTATGTCTAAGGTAAAATTCTTTACCAATTCATTCAGTCTCTCCTTTTTATATTCATCTTCTATAATTTTTGTAGAGATTCTACTAGATTTGTAAAATGTGATTTGAAGTTTGTTAGAATGATGTCCACATCTTCAACTGATTGAAATTTGGCTACTTTCTTGTCTACAGGAACTAATTCATTCAATATGTTCACTGATTCCAAAAAGTGAGAGTTCCTCATCACTTGTTTCTCTTTTTCTTTTTCCATAGCAAGAACGCTAATCTTGATTAGGTATTATTCTCCCCAAGCGTCCAGACTTGCTAAATCAGGAGTTAACCTTGACAACAATGAGGTAGATGGTTGAGTGGACGGTGAGAATATAGTATTCTGACTGGTATCCATGCCTTCACTCTTTATTGGTATCTCTTTTATTTGTGTCTCATCACCTTTTTCTTCATTCAATTCAATTGGATCATTGGAGGGAACTTCATCTTGTTGTGTAGATGTATCATCAGTGCACATTTCTTCAATGCTTACAAATTCTTTATCAACTTTGTCCATATCCTTGTCAGATGTTGTCATGGATATCTTGATGTTATCAACTACTATAGTATCTTTTGAGTCTTTTTCTGTATCATAAGTTATTGTCACTGTGGGCGCTGAAACCTGTGGACCTGTTATAGGTGCTATCTGAATCATTGGTTCTATAACCTATTTGGGAGGAGTTGGAGTTACCTTTTTAGTAGGCGTCATTGATGGATATATGTGTCTATCCATAAATACTTGTGCAAATGCATTTTATGTCTCTTTACCTATCTGTCCATACTCTTTGTTCATAATCTGTAAAGTCCTTGTCTTGGTTCTGAGATGAGGCTTCAGCAGATCTAATAGAATAGCCTTCTCATCATGTGAGCATATAGGGAGAAGAGTATCCAATTTTTCTTCTCTAATCCTCATGTCTCCCTCTATTGCATGTCTTTTCATGATCTCCAGTATGTTCCATAACTTATCCGGTATCACTGTTTTGAGTTCAAGAACAGACTTCTTAAACTTGATCGTATGAGATATGATCATAGAAAGTATCTCAGTCTTATCCATCTCTTGATTCTTGTCATAGACTTTAGCAAGTGTTTCTAATCTCCCTTCATTTACAATCTTGTTCTTCAAAACATTTAGACTAGGTCTAAATCCTACCTCAAGAGGAGCTTGAGTATTCTTTGCTTTGCTCCGTGTGTTCCTTGAGGATGGGTGATTTGTGGGCGCTTGTTTTCTTCCTCTAGTCTTCTTGCTTGGTATAGAAGCTGGAGATGAGTCTAATTCAATGGTGATAGAGGGCATAGAGGTGCTCTCTACTTTCTTCTTCTTCTAGATCTCTTCAGCCTTCTCAAGTTCTTTGGCTATCTTGGCATCTCTAGCTTTGTCAAGATCTTCTTGAGTGACTCCATGAACTTTTAGAATGCTAGATGTAATTTTGGATACCTTCCTTTTGTTATCAGCACTATGTAAGATAGTATCCACTTCATTGGTCTTCTCTCTATAAGTGCCCCACCTAGGCTCATTTGGATCTTTGGGCACAAACAATAGAACTTATGCATATCCTTCTAACACATGTTCTTCTACTTCATAACCAAGAGGATGAATCCATTTGGTTCTAGGTTCAACTTCCTCCATGCAAGTGCAATATGTTTCCACCATGAAACATATGGTATCCTTATATTTATGAACTATCTTCTCAGATAATCTGAACCTTTTCTGCATCTTGATCCTAAATGTCTTGATATCCATATCCATGGCATCCCTTACATTGATCTCTAAAGTGGCCTTAAGTGAAATCTGAGACATTGTGGGTTTGATCCTGTCTAAGTAAAGGTTTGCAACCTTTCCAACAATATGGAAATACAAGTAGATGATCAAAGATACAAACCTGAATGTCTTTCTCCTGTCATGCTTGATGATTCAAATGTTGTCAATCAATTAAGCGTGCAAGATCTCACATAGGTTGTATTGATTTTTATCCTTCACCATTCTGATAGCTGCTAGGACTGTTGTTGTAGAGACACTGCTTAACCTGCTTGCTTGTTGAAACTTATACCCAAGTATCATTGTTAGAATTTTTATGTCATCTTCCTTGATAGGGTCAATTGTCATCCCACGCTTGTCACTTCTAGATAGGAAAACTTGTTCAACTTGCTTCTTGACATCTTTGCCAGTAGGAAGAACTGGTCCAATCTTAGGAAGTCTAGTTAATTCATGGATTAGGTCTATAGTGATGTGAACAAGAACCTCACCAATCCAGTAAAGTTCATCATGTATTCTACTTAGTAAAATCTTTACCCATTTTGGCTCATCAAACTCGTGCGCATTCGAGTATTCAAAGATAGGGTTATCAATCAAGTGCGTGAACTCATCCTTGAATGTGTAGTCTGGTTTCATCATAGATCCCATATGAGTGGCTATGCTAATATATCCTACTATTTCTTTCTTATAGTAAATATATGCGTGGATATCTTCTACGTGAACAACACCTAGTGGGGTTTTGGAGAAAGCTCCATCCACATCATCCAGTATGGATTTGAATGGATGTTTCTTTAATACAAATCTCTTCCTCTCTACAATATCAAATACTACTGGAGTTGCCATACTTACTTGGAACTTGATTAAGTAGGGTTTCACAAAATTTCAAAATGGCGCGACTGCAAGGGTTTTGTTTTAGCTTCTTATCCATTTGCTTAGCTGCCAAATCTATTATGCTTCCATGCTCTGATTCTCAGTGCTCCAGTGCTCTCCAAATTCTATGATCTCGAATGCAAGTGTGAAGAAGATTGAACATTTACATTCTTTTATAAAAGCTACTACATTTAATGTTTGCAACCGTAGGCAAATTACTCAGAGAATTTGCAACTTTGATCCCGATGAATTTGAGACAATGTGTGTATGCATACTGCAATATTATGTGCTTATAACCATGAATCCATAGGTGCATACTCAGAGGTGAGTATACCAACCATGTAGGGGTCCTCAGCTAGAATAGCTCCCCCTAAGACCAAGAAGGTCTATTTAAGCAGAAGTAGAGGGTGTGTCCACTGTGGATGCATCAACTACTTTGTCAACATCATTTTCCTTCTTTACTTCAACCCAAATTTTGCTTGAATCTTCTTTTGCTTGAACAAACTTGACTTCTCCTTC
>MU228456.1:2183522-2198860 GCA_018584345.1 Thuja plicata | reverse complement strand
AATGCAACATGGAAGAAATTTTATGATTTATAAAATTAGGGTTAGGATCAAGGTTAGAATATGGGTTAGATTCACCATTAGGATTAGGGTTAAGGGTCTAATTAGGGCTACAGTTAGGGTGAAGGTTATGGTTAGGGTGTAGGGTTTAGAGCTAGGATTACTATCATGTTTAGGGTTAGGGTTACTATACTAGCACACTTAAATTTAATTTTTTTATGTAGGTACACTAACAATATCAAATTTAAAAAAGTGACATTATATATCAATTAAAAATAAATATAAATATAAATGGCTCTGCTCCCAAGCGAAAAATTAAAAGTGGCTCTGCCCTGGGACGACAGGTTAAAGTTGCAGTCTGACTTTGTCAGAAAAATGAAATATCCTTTATTTCTGTCAATTCAAATCTGACGGAAGGAAAACCAGAATCGCTATGCACCTCTTGCAAAACCTGAACTGACCGATGAGAATGTTTCATTTTATCACTTCATATGAAATAATAAGAAGGGTAACGATCTTTGTTAAGTTTAGTCCTTTGATTTTTAGGAAGAAGACTGGATTTATGTTAAATCTTGCAAGAATAGAAGGAAATTCCTGTATGATTGGAAAAATGGGCAAGGTCTTTGGACTAATAACTACTCTAGATCCAAATTTTTACCAAGCTTAGGGACTAAGCACTACCAAATAAAAACTAAGCATAATTTTATTCCTAGGGTTTCTGATCAAACCTCTAGAAAAGCTTCCGATGTTAATATTAATATAGGTGAAATTTCTATCATTAGAAAGGATATTTAAACAGATGGCCTATGGGAACATTGTTATTTGAATGGTCTTCTAGATAAATGGTTTAGTTCAGGGTCTTTTATGGCCGATATCACAAAGTGGCTTCGGGAGGCCCTAGGTCCTTAGGTAAGTATAGCTCTACTCACAAATAATTGCATTTATCTTGAATGCAGAAATTCATATGTTAGAAATAAATTACTAAAAGATAACCAATTTTTTTTATTTAGGTCATTTTATCAAATTTATTGAGTGGAGACCTAATTCTAACCCTGATATGTTTGATAATACTACTACTCCAAAATGGATCATAATTTAGAATGTACCGGTATAATTGATTCATAGTAAAATCATCCTACAATTATGGGATAGTGTGGGCAGATCTTTAGCGCTATAATATGACTATCTTAAATCCTCTGAAATTAAAATTTTAATTCAATCTAAAGAAAAAATGAACTCTTTTAAACCCATAAAATTTATAACTAGTAGATATACTTATCATCTTAGAACTCAAATTTATAATGGTAAAATAGATAACAAAATTTTGTTACTTTCACCTCCTCTTCCTAGCTAGGAGGTAGATTTTAGAGTAGTTGACAGTACAATATACCTTAAGGATTTTATTTTGCAGGAGCATCCCTCTTGAAATAAAATAGAAATATCAACCTCATTAATCTCAGATATGGAGGAAGGTAAAAATTTTAATCTCCCTATTTTTCCAAATATTCTGCAGGACCTCCCTATTATTTCCTTCAATGATAATTGGGGAGGTTTTTTTTAATAGGATTCATAGTAGAGAGAGATAGTATGTAAGAATATTAAAAACACCCTTATTAATCTAATAGATGAAAATATACCCAATGCAGTTATGGGTACTTCGGGTTTTCCTTCTCAGAAAATGGATTAGATTTCAATCCCTTTAGTAGGCATTAGGAGTAATCAAAAGAATGATCAAGAATCTGATAAAAGTGTAATACATAAAGGTAATAATCTAGTAGACATAGTTAATATTGAATAGGTAAGAGGCAGTACATCTGATGATAATATGCTAATCGACATAAATGGTGCGGAGAGGGATTCATAAGAAACAGTTGAACATAATCTTGAACTAGAAAAAGACTCCGAAGTAGAGAAAGAAGTTGATATTATATCTAATTTTATTAGAGAATCTTTGGAGGATGAATTGATGGATATTTTTATCACTGAGATATGTGATAAAGAAGAATTTGATAGGCAGAAAAAACTTCTTATAAAAGGAATTATGGAGGCAGATAATAATTTAATGTTATCCAAATTATTATCACTTGATGATGATATGGATGACATGGAATTACCAAGTCCAGAGATAGATATAGCAGACAAAGATGATAAAATGAGTATGAAGGAAAAGGATTCCAAACTTAAGGTTCTTCAACTAGACAATTCAGGAAGGAAAATTAATACAATAATGGAGGCTAATAATAAGATTGAAATTTTGGATGAGAGTAGTGTTGTCAGTCAGGATTGCGCATTTAGCTTGATTAGAAATCTAGCTATCATGTTGAAATATGGAAACGCTCTCATTGTGGGAGAGCAAATGAATCTCTGGATTCTAGGCCGGTTCCTATTTGATTTGGAATATCACCTAATACTAATTTCTATGGTTTTGGGAAAAGGGAGAAGCATAACTAAAAATGCATAAATTAGCTAAAAAGGGTGATACACCAAATGGGTTCTCAGAATTATAAGTTAGCACCTAAAGGACATACATTACTAAACTTTACAATAACATTCACTTTACAATACAAAAAATGACCTAGAATTCACTATTAGGGTTTGTGCCACTAATGGTAACAATCTTGTCAATGAACATGCAGATTATGCAAAAGTTTTACTCTTTACAACTTAGAATAGGAATAAGAATTAATTCACTAATCTATGCCGAAAGACACAATACACTTCAGTGTAGAAACTTGAAAGGATTGATAGAAAAAACTCAGAAAGATGTATGAATAATAGGGCCTGCTTTATTCTCCTTAAAATCTGTGAAATAGTTACATGAGAAAGTACAAAAAATGACAAGGAATGTATGCACTCACTTGATCATAATCTGTCTCAAACATGAGCTGAAGGCTACAAAATATGTGAAAAAGAAGAAAAGGAACAATATGCTCACTAATACCTCTTATTCCCTAAATTCTAAACCCCTAGAACGGATAAAGAGGTTCAGTTATATATCCCCTTAAGGCCAATTCCAAAAATCTAACCCCCTCAAAAGCTTTCCTCAAATAGATAGATAACCCTAAATTTAAGGCACAAATGATGCCCAAAATCTAGCCTCCAAAAACCCTCCAAAATAACTAAAACCCTAACTCATAGTATGAGTGACAACCCACCAAACTCGACACCTTACCACTATGGTCAACATGACCCATTTCAAAAAAATTCCATCATTAATATTGGTTGAACTATCTAGGTAATTGGAGAGGTTGTCGTGGCATTTGATGAAGTCTTCATGCACTGCAGTTTGACAGAGCCTTAACTCCCTCTGTTAGCGGATTCCAAATTCTATCAAAACTTGGAAAGGCATTATTGCATCTCATTTTCTCATTTGCATTAGGAGATATGTTTAGGTTTTTTTCTATGTTGCCACCATGTATGTGATTTTTTCACTAATTCATATCTTCTCCATGTGATCTTTAGCTAAAAAATATCTATCTTGTGATCTTTCTGCTATGGTATGAACTCGGGCTCCTTATAAGAGTTGAAGTGCATTCTCACTATTTATGCACGGGATGGAGGGGTTTTTACTCTTTGTGATGTATCACGAACTGGAGCTTCTGTTTGAAGAGCTCAGGCTCTCCTTTATATGCTTCGAGTTTGAGTTTTCATGCCATAATACATGGCATTCTTCTTCTATTTAGTCCTTGGGCGACGTTTGTATTGCATCTTCTTTGTAAGAAGCTCGGGCTTCTTTTAGTTCAAACTCAGGCTCTTATTGGGTGGGAGTTTCATGCCATATAATATGGTGCTACCCATGCATATTTGAGAAGCTCGAGTTCCACCACAATAGATTATAGTGTAAAAGGTAACTCGCCCTCCATACAGTTTGAACTTATAACTTAAAGATAAGTTGCTCCTTTTTCTTACTCATTCTATCTTTTTCTATCTTTGCATGTTGTAAATGATGTCTCCATATTTCTCTGATGGCTTATTTTGTTGATCTGGAAATGTACCCATGAATGTTGATATATGTGTTTAATAATGAATACGGGCAAGTTGTTTGTATTTATTGAGATGAACTCGGGCTTCTTCTTGGACTCCATTCTGACAAAAGTGTAGCTTGTAAAAACTCAGGTTTTTCACCATTTCTGAAGGTCATTTAAAATATAAAAAGACTATGATATTATTGATTAACTAGAGACATTGTGTGTTGTTTGTATCTTTTCTTTGACTGCAACCCTGTTATTTGCATCTTTGTTGCTAGTATATGCTCACATCATCACTGGAACCCTGTTTTGTCTCCATGCACTATATGGTTTTACCTCTGTAAAAATAGTGACTAATAGGGTATTAATATAGTGTTATCAACTCTTATGCAAACATTACCCATGGGGTTCGAGCACAGGCTCATGACATCCATGAGCAATATCTGTGACATGCATCTTGATACTCAAATATGCATATTTCTTCTTCTCATTCATACAAATCTGTCATATACATGCTTATTTTCATTGAATTTCAAATTGTTATTTCAAACATGAATAACTATATTAATAACAACATTGTTTTATCCAATGAACATACATAACACTATCACTTGAATGCTCAAACAATATTGTTGTTCATCTTCTATTCCTGCTTAGAACACTGCTTTTGAATTTTCATTTAAACAACATGAAACAATAGTATTGTTACCTAACCTCATTTTGAACATGTACAACAATAGAAACATGTGATTCTCAACTTCATTTATAACAGTGTCACTAATCCATCTTTAAAAGAGTATACTGTTTTGTTCAAATTTTGTGTATACATGTATAAAAAGATATCAGTGTTGAACATGCATACTTTCTTTCATTTGAGTGCAAAGAAGAATGTCACTGTTTTATCATATCCTCTTATTCAAAAATAACAGTGTTCAGAACAACACAAGATGAACTACCCTGTCTGATGTCATAGTGTATAGAACTATGTATTTTCTCAATTTGATACAATGTAATTGGTTCTTCTGTGAATGCATACTAGTTTCTAACAATATTAGTATTTTTATGCTTTTGATACATATTTGTGCACTGTTCCTTTGATGACTTCATATGCATATTGCCATGTCACCTCTTGTACTTTCTCTTGAATAGGCCCTTTGACAGTAATTATAGCAACACTCATTCCATATAGAACATTGTCATTTGGTCTTATCTAAATATGCATACTTTCATTCATTTGATAAAGTTGATGCACTTATTTGATATGCATATGTATGGCTAAAACCTTGATAACAACTTAAGTTTTTCTTTGGTGATTTTATATGCATAATGCTAACACTTTTATGTACATCTATGTTTGTGTATGCAAAACTGAAATGTTGTTTAAACATTAGCATGATCCACTATTTACAATCATCATTTCTTTGTCATTTTCTCTCCATTCTAGAATAAGTACTTAATAATAACACAGTGACACTGTTGTTTTATTTTCTCTCTTGCACATGGCACTGTCACTTGATATGATTCATATATGCATATTCATATGATAATGTTGATACACTTATTGTATATGCATAGCTGAAACTTTGATGAATATTAACATTAACTTAGATATGCCTAATCTATTTGATCATATAGCAGTAAGTGATATTTTACTTCTATTGATGAATAGAAACAATCACCTTTCCAACAATATTATAGTTAACCCTAACTTGCACAATAATGCATAATAGTGTTACCTCATTTGTAATTCATTTCTTTTTCACTTGTAACTTCATTCTTTGTTCTTTGATCATCTTCTATGAACTACATCTTCTTTCCCTGCATCATGTCATCTTTCTGAACTCGTGAACTCTTAGTTTCTGGCATTGTATGTAATGCATCATGTGAGGTTCGAGCATGGGCTTGTGACACTTCACTACATTTTCTTTTTATCATCTTCAATTGGTGAATTTATAGATTATGTTTCTTTCTACATTTGAATAAGGTTTTGTTTGTCTTGCTTGCACACACCACCAAATCAATCTATTAGGTTAGTGGACAGAATCAACCAATCAATGTTTGTGTGTGAGTGTCATGTAAAATGACATTTATGCATGAATGTTGGTTGGTTGGTTGGGTTTACTAACCTAATATGTTGATGTTCTGAAAAAGGTTTCTCAGCTACAAGACCCAAGTCCCTTTGATTCAATTTTTTTGGTTTCACAAATAGCAACTTTTGAATAATGCAGAATGATAACTATAAATAGTAAAAGGTTTCATGGAGTTATGTCCCTTTGATACTTTTATTCAGTTGATGTAGATGCATACTTTGCTATTGTATTGATGTTTATATAAATAGTTCTGAAAGTTTGATTGTAGTATGCTATTTTAGGTATCTATGCATTGCTTAGATCCAATTTTGAGATAACTATTTTCTCTCTCCATGATGCAGGACAAAACCAGAAGAAGACCCTAGACCTAGAATGTAAAACTAACAAAAAGACTCAGGCAGAGACACAAAGACTTGACAAAGTTCAGATAACCAGCTACCAAAATGCAGAAGACCTCTTCAAGGCAATGCTTAGACCCCTAAACCCTACATGCTTCTATCTTACTTTTAGAATTGGATAACTTCTATAAGTTTTCAATATGAAAGATGTACCCCTGAAGGAATACTTTTTTATTACATTCAGTTTGAATGCACAATGTAATGATCAATTATGAATTTGAATATGATCAATACTTAGAGTACAATATCAGTGTTAATATGAATGCAAAAGTAATGTATTTTATCTTCATTAGCTGAATAGTAGTGTTGAATAGGTGTACCTTTATGCAATATTTTGATGTTTATAGTTGTCATTCTACATTGTATACTTCCTTTTCTGTATTTCAGCAATTCTGCAACTTAGAAAAACAACAATTCAATCCATAATTCTATGTAAAAGTAATATCAATTTACTAATTTAGTATGTAGACTAAATTGGTAACAAGTAGATGGTCAAATGATAAAGTGAAGATAATAGAGTCACCAAAAAGAATAGTTAAAAATATAGAACATAATAATCAAGTAACTACTCAAGGCACTAAAGATACAACTTCCCATTTCCTCAAAATGGGAAGGGGAATGTGCTGAAGGAACTGTTCATAAGGAATCCATGGATGAAGAGATTTATGGGCACATTGAAGAAACTAAAACCATAAAACAAATAGTTAGAATCAGTTAAGTATACAAAACTCACATATAGGACCAATGATAACATTCCTAAAGGAAACGAGGAGATGGAAGAAACTAGTGATTTTTTAGGATTGAACTAGGACCTAGATGACACATTAATTTTGAGAGTTTTAGAATCAATGGAACAAGATAATGGTGAGATAGGGTAGGAGTCCCAATATTTGCATATATATTAGGATCAGAAAATTTAGGTTTGAGTACTACTTTCAAAGGAAAATATTCTCCGAATTTTGCCAGACAGACACTTAAAAGAGGAAGAAAATCTCATAAGGAATTGAGACAAAAAGATGGACAGGCCTATGGTCAAGTCAAACTTACTTCAATAGTGAATGTAGGGAAGGGGAACTACCTTCCCAAGGCACCATGAAGATAATTTCATGGAATGTTAGAGGAATAAACACCCCTAACAAACAATGCCTCTTTAAAGGGAGTTTATCAACCTTTGAGGTGCCCATGTGCCTGATACAAGAAACAAAATTAGGCTAGGAAGGATATGGAAACCTTAGTAAAACATTAGGGAAGTGGGAGGTGAAAGGAGTATATTCAGAAGGAGTCTTAGGAGGTCTTTTTGTTTTATAGAATCCTAGATTTCTCTCTGTGAATATTATTAACTATAAGACCCATTGGATTGCAGACAAAGTTAAAAACTATAGGAGAAATCTAGAATTTATAATCATT
This sequence comes from Thuja plicata, assembly GCA_018584345.1. NCBI lineage: Eukaryota > Viridiplantae > Streptophyta > Pinopsida > Cupressales > Cupressaceae > Thuja > Thuja plicata. The sequence goes on along the minus strand of MU228456.1, from coordinate 2,191,000 downwards.
AACCTTTATGGCCTAAAATTTCTCCATGAAAAAAGGACTATTTGGAATTATTTTACTACCCTCATTAATAATCTCTCAAATATAGATATCTTCATGGGTGGTGACTTTAATGCTATCCTTGACATTAAGGAAAAGAAAGGAGGCTCTAAAAAGATTACTCAGACAATGGTAGAATTTAAAGATTGGATCCAATGGATCACGGGATGGAACCTTCACTTGGTCTAACAAGAGAATAGATAAAGAAAATATAGAAGAAAAATTAGATAGGTTTTTCTTTATAGGTGACTCATCACGTTTTAGCCTCAACCTCAAATTGAGTATAATGGCCATCTCAGTATCAAACCATTTTCCAATTTGCCTTAGTTTAGAAGAAGATCATATCCCCAAAAAGAAGCCCTTTAAGTTTGAAAAGATGTGGCTAAAAGATGAAAATTTCCTTCTGAGAGTAGAGGAATGGTGGAATGAATGAATCTTTAAAGGTTCAAAAACTTTTATATTACATTCTAAACTCAAGCATATTAAATGACGCTTAATTGAAAGGAATAAAGAGTGATTTGAGAATATATTTGATTCAAAAAAAGAAATAGAAAGGGAATTAGGTGACCTAAATGAAGTAATCATTAAGGAAGGTATGAATTCCAATACATATACAAAAGAGAAGGATCTCCTACAAAATTATGAAGACATTCTAGAAAAAAGAAGAAAATTACTCGAGGCAGAGATCTAGAAAAGTATGGTTAGATGAGGGGGATAAAAATACTAGATTTTTTCATAATAGTTCTAGAGAAAAACACAACTTTAATAAGATCACAAGAATTAAGAAATCTAATGGAATTTTATTAGAAAACCCGGAAAGTATAGCCTTAGAAGTTGTTAATCATTTTGAAGATATTTTGAATAACATAGAATGATCATATAGAATTGTTCAAAATGAGGTACTTTCTAATATTCCTCATATTGTCTTGTTAGAACAGAACATGAAGATTAATGCTAATTTAACTAAGGAAGGAGGAAGTAGAAGCAACCCTCAATAATATTCACCTAGACAAATCTCCTGGACCAAATGGTTTTCATACCTTCTTCTTCCAACAATGTTGGGATTTCATAGGGGATAGAGTGGTAGCTTCTTTAGAAGGGATGTGGAACTTGGGAAAAATCCTTCATGAAATCAATAATACATTTATTGCTTTAATTCCAAAAAAAATGAACCCTGAAGGTTACGGTGATTATAGACCTAAATCTCTATGTAACACTCTACACAAGCTACTTACAAAAACTCTAGCTAACAGGTTAAAAGGGCTTCTCCCTGATCTGATCTCGAAAGAACAAATAGGCTTTGTACCAGGTAGATCCATCCTGGATGGAGTAATTATAGCTCAAGAAATCATTCACTCTAATCAACATAACCATTCTCCTAGTATTCTTATTAAATTAGATATTAAAAATTCATATGACAAAGTAGATTGGATATTTTTATGTAAATGTTTAGAATCCTTTGGTTTCTCTAAATAGTGGATAAACTTAATTTTGGAATGTATTTCTTGCCCAAAAATGTCACTTTTGGTTAACAAAAATCTGACTGGCTTCTTCAATATCACACAAGGATTAAGATAAGGAGATCCTCTTGAAGACATTATATTTTTCCATTAGTATGCTTAGAGAAAAACATGATCTGCACCATCGGTTTACTCTACATTGACAAATAGGCCACAACACTATCCAACGCCAAGGTTGCCCGATAAACACTATTAAGTGTTACCCGATGACAAAAAGGTAAAAGATACTCGATGAGTAACAACTGTGCTACCCAATAGTACAACAAAGAGAGGAACCCGACAGATATAGGGAACACGATGAATAGTTCAGTGAAGGAACACCGACAGACTGCAAGTTCAAACCGACGACCAAGAACCGACAGTCAGTTACATTTCACAAAAAGTGGATCTGACTTTCCACGTCAGATAAATCACTGAAGTTGTATTTATCACTTCTTGATTTGCTTTTAAATACATTATGTGTGAAGGAAGCAATGTAATAGTTATTGTTTTAATTAGTTTTATTGTTTTAAAACATGCAAACTAAAGATCAAGGTCAATTTGTAAACCTTGGATCTGAGAGTTAACATTGTAAAATGTGAATTCCAAGATAGGTCAAATACTTGTATAAATAGGTGCTCAATCCATTGAGAATATAAAGTTGTTCAAATGAAGATAGTAGCCACAAAGAGTAACTAAAGACCAGATAGAGAATTCATGCAAAAGAACACAAACAAAATCTAATCAGTTTTTCAAGAATAGAACAGAGGCTACCGATAAGCAAAGAAAAGGTATTCATCAATCACTTAAGGTGATATTATTATTGTAAAAGCTTTAATGGATCTGTAAATCAGTAATATAAGATTGCATACAATCAGGTCAACATTTGTACTCATTCTAACAAGTGTAGTACACTAATGAAATCATTTCAAGAAATGGGGCCTTAACTATCCTATTGTAAATCTCATAACTGAGTGCACACTTAAATCAGTGTTGCTAAAGCTCTTAACAGAGTAGATCTTAATAGGTCTCCACCTTAATACTCTTAACAGGGTATATCATCAGAAGTGATCAAATTATAAGCCTTAACCGGCTCCCTTCCATTCTACAGATAGTGAATTTTTATGGGTGCCATCCCCACCGCAGTTTTTACTTCCTAACAGGAGTTTTATGTGATACCATATCTTGTGTTATGTGTTTGTCAATTTCATGAATGTTTCTATGAATGATTAAAAACTATTAAAGATTGTGAACAAACAATAGATACATAAGAAAGAATAGCAGTAATGGTTGGTAATCAGAATTGAATGATTACTAATGATGAATTGTGTAAGATGCTAAACATTTTAGAGGCACTGATTCAACCCTCCCCTCTTAGTACTACTTCACATTAATTCCAACAATTAGTATCAAAGCTACGTATCTTCTTGAAAATCTTAAAGGCTTAAGAGAAAATATCATACAATGGAGAAGTACAAACTTGATAATAATATTGAGAACAAAAGCTTGAGATATAGATGTTCTATGAACAATATAAAGAGGCAAGAATCAAGATGAGAGAGCTGCTGGATGAAAGAAAAGGTATGGCTACCCAGAACAATAAAATAAACTATCTAGAAGAAGAGATTCCAAATTTCTTTAAATCTTCAGGATCAAATGCAAGTAATACATCAGATACATCAGAAGAGAACATCACAAATCTAAAGGAGATCAATCTACATCTGACAGAGAAAATAAAGATGTCGCAAATTGGTCAAGAGACCCAGATTGTAAGAATGATAGATGTGATTAGTTCTGCCAGACAAGCTGAAATAGAAAGAACACTTGCTATTGATGATAGAAGGAAGATTTCAGAGAAACTACAAGAAAAGGAAATGGAAATTCAAAGACATGTTGAGCATCACCATGATCTCACAAATCAAATTATCCTTATGAGTCAAGAAGCAAACAGAATAAATGTGGAACTCATTAAGAGAATACAGATTATCGGTGAACTAAGAGAAGAAAATGAAAAACTAAAGCATGAGGTTAGAATTCAACAACAGCATAATGAGATTATCAAAAAGGCTGAAGAAAGCAATAAAAGAATGGATGACTTTCTTGAAGGACAACAAAGAGTCAACAACAACAACGGTATATGCTTTACCGAAAATGGAGAATCATCAAATCCAAAGAATGTCTACGAAAATCCAAGACCAAGAAAGATAAAATGCAAGCACTATGGAAAGCAAGGGCACACATCAAATGCATACAGAGGTAAAATGAAAGGTACTCCTAAATCTACACCTAAATGTAACAAGAAAGGACATAAGGCTTATTAATGCAAGAGCAACATAGAAAAACCAAAGAAGGAAACCTACATGGACAAATACTGTCCTACATGCAAGATGAATGGGCACACATCTAAAGAATGCTAGAAAAAGAAAAGGAAAGCATGGAAGCCAAAAGGTAAAGAAGTTCCTTATCAGCCAAAGAGAATCGGTAATCAATATGTATGGGATTACAACACTTGGACAAACTATACAGCATTTGGTAGATATGGTCACATTGTTGCAAACTGCATGAGAGCATGGACCAAAGGTCTAGAGGTTGGTCAAACCCTGGAATGACATGCTTACACTGTCATAAAGTTGGTCACCTCAAGAAATATTGCAAGGACAGGCTGACAAAAACAAACACATATCCCAATGGTTACACCATTGAAGATATCCGGAGGGCGAGAGACAAAATGTGGATAAAAGCTTCAAGCAATGATGAAGCTAGACCAAGCAATGCAAATGGTGACACCCCATCCAGTGGATCTGGTGACACCACCAACCCCACTTGAGTTGAACAAGTAAGTATGGAACTACACTATACCAAGTTATATTTTGCATCAGTTTCATTATATAAACTGATAGATAGTCAAAATCTACATGAACGAAAGATGCATACTACTTTACTTGTTACTAATCTAAGAATGCAACACTGCCAGTAAACACTTACCAAAAATCATCCGTGAACACAATAATGAGTTGTTTACGCTTACCAGAAATTGTTAGGCAACTAGTAAATATGGTAAACTGCCAATGTAACCCGACGACCATTTGTAAGAAAGCAAAGTTTAGAAGTGGTCATGACAGAACACCAATATCCGTCGGTAAAATCAAAGTGGTTAACAACTGCCCTAAGGATCATATCTTCACCCATGATGATTGGAAACATCCTCCCGACGAAACCCGTCTTCACGTCCTGATGAGTTTTGAGCATTTATTGCAAAGACTTAAGTCAAAAAGTCTATAAATAGTCAACGGGACAACTTCATTTTTCACGCGCAATTTGAAGAGAAAGAAGAGAGACATCAAAGCGATTAAAGAGCATAAAGCAGAAGCATCTACAGATCGATTCAACACACAGAGAACATATTCCTCATCACTATTGCGAATCGAAGTAAGTACCAAAGGCACCAAAATATCTCTGTCATTGTTTTGTCAAGAAAGCCCTAATTTTGAGAAAACCCTAAGTACTCAAAAAATAATGGCAACCACATCGAGAACTGCTAAGTTAAAAAATGAAAAGAAGAATGTGGTGAAACTAATCAAGAATAACACATGTGTAGAACCTAAGTACAAAATTTGTCCAGAAATTGCATCGAAAGCCGACGAAGCCGGCGCATTTTCAAAAATTCCTCCTAGGGTTTGTTGGAGATTTGATTCTGAGAGTTGATTGTTTATATGTTTGTCTGATGGGGAGGTCACCTTGTTCCTAGACTCCTACTCTTTCTTAGGAATCTCACCTTGGACCCTATTCACTTCAGGATCCTTTAGACTCACACTTGGGTCTCTTAGGGTTGCTCACAGACCCTAACCAGAAGGATTTTTGTACTCCCTCTCTCCTAGGTTTCCTACCCACCAAAATGCTTCACTCTTCATCTTATCTTTCTCTCCATGACTGAATAAATTTAGTCATGCACCTTATCCTTATATCTCTCTCTCCTACAAGTTCTCTAGCCGAACCATTTAGCTCGCCTAGGACTTGTCTACAATTCTGACTAGCCTCTTCTCACTCCCAAACACAGAAATAGAAATAAAATACATGAGGGATGCTCCTTGACGGTCACACTCCATAGGATGGATTATAAGAGTAAAAAAGCATCCATGAGACCTGACTGAATTCAAAATCCTACTCTACAGAAGTCTGCACACAATACAAATCTACACAGAACACACCGAAAAAACTCTTCTTATTGAAATTCAGAAAGTTACAATTCACACACAAAAAACTTCTCCTGCTAGCCTTCACAATTCCAGTTCTTCAACAACAACCTTCTAGAGGTTTTCTTTACTTGATTATATATTCGGCCTCTTCTTGATTTGTAACCGTTTCTAGGTTACCTGCCATCTGAAGATTCTAACTGCCTCGGCTCTTCATCTTCTTCCTGTAACTGTCATCAAGATCTTCCTCTGCATGGTCGTCGATGTGGACAACTTTTTCCTCCGTGGTGTTCTCTTTTTTATCTTGGCATTTTCTTCCAATGTTGACAAGTCAAATCTTCCTTTAGTCGCGATATCGCAGTACTGATAAACTTCACTGCTTGTTATCCTGCGATCACGCGACTCATAGTCATCTCGTTGTCGCAACACTTTTTGACTTAACCACCTGTGATCCTGTGACCTTGCTACCCACTGTTGTCATGTCATTGCCACACTGAGTGACTTAACCGCCTGTGATCCTGCGACCTTGCTACTCACTGTTGTCACATTATCGCAGCACTTAGTAACTTAACCGCCGACCTTCTTGCGACTTGGCGATACACTGTCATCGCATTATCATGACTGTTTCAACCTAACCACCGTTCATCCTGCAATTGTGCGATAATCCTTGTCACGTCATCGCAAGCTGTTCCAAGTTAACTGTTGGGCATCTGCTGACTTTGCGATTACCTTTGTCGCTTCATCGCAAGCTGTTTCAAGTTAACCGCTAAGCATCTGCTAACTTTGTGATTCACTGTTGTCGCCTTGTCGCAGCCATTTCCTGTTAACCGCCAGTTTCCTTCCGACTGTGTGCTAAACCTTTGTCGTGTAATCGCAACTGTCTCATACTAACCGTCGATCTACTCGCGAGCTTGCGATACCCTGTCATCGCGTTGTCGCACCGGTTTCCACCTAACTGTCGATTAACTGCCAACTGTGTGATACACTATCATCGCATTGTTGCAACACTCAAACACTAACAGTCGGTCACCTCGCGACTGCGCGATACATTGTCCTCGCCTTGTCGTAGTTGTTTCAATTTAACTGCCCAACTCCTTGCAATTGTGCGATAAGGATGAAGTAATCAGCCCGCTCTTGCGCTAGAAGTTTAGGAAGATGAAGCTGTTAGCGTTTAGGAAGATAAAAGAAAACTAATAACCGTGATGTGATCTGCTCCCATACCACCTCTGTTAAACTGCTAGGGTTTTGGAGCTAAAACCCTAGGGTGCTCTGCACCATACTCCCCCCTCTACGAAGGAAAAATTTAGTTTGAATTAGTCGGCAGCAATGCCGAACTAATTCCTTGTTTTCTGCAGTCTTTTTCATCCATCCATGTCACTTCTGCTTCTGGTAACCCTAACCATTTGACAAGCTATTCTCTGTATACCCTTCGTTGATTTGTCTTATGAACTCGTGAATCCAGGATTTTCTCTGCTTGCAACTTTGACTTAGCTTTCACCAGTATATCCTGAACATCTTTTCCTATTTCCATCTGCTGAGTACTCTCAGGTATCACTGGTCCTCTGTATGGAATAAGATCCTGCACATTAAAAATAGGTGATATATCCAAATCGTTAGGTAAAACAATTTTATAGGCATTCTGTCCATATTTCTCCAATATCTTACAGGGACCTATTCTCCTCATTTGCAGCTTAGTAGGAATCCCCTTCTGTAATCTGGCTTTGTTCAGATGTACCATTACCAGATCTCC
>MU228456.1:2138141-2155224 GCA_018584345.1 Thuja plicata | reverse complement strand
TATATATATATATATATATAATAGGAGGATATGTATCCTTGAAACTTAGAAGACTCTTTACATCTCTAAATTTGAAGATGTTACATATTTAGATGATGTTAGGAAGAGGTTATCTAGGTCTAATTAATGGTAACATAATCCTAGAAGATTAATCTTGAAAGAAAGTCAGGTTTATAGGTATATTCCTAAGCAAGTAGGTATATATTGATCTATGTCTCTCTTCTGTAGATTTAATGCTTGATTAGAGTTGTAGGTTTCATAAGAAGTCAAAAATATATTTGATCTATATTGTGTTTTGGGATAATCACATTTATCTGAGGGTTAGAGAGTCAGTATAGATAGAAAAATCAGTTTTTCTTAATCCACTGACTTATGGTATACAGTTTTAGATACTTTTCTCCACTTAAATTTATCTTGTTCTTAGCCTCTGATTCAGAAAACTTATACGACAAAAAATCTTTAAATTTAAAATTTTATGACTAATTGATCATTAGTTGTGTATCATCTCTAACAATAGAAGATTGTAAATAGAGTATTATGCAGAAATGGTATTTGTTGTTGAGAAATGTGCAGACACAAAGACTAGAAAATAGGAAAATAAATTCTGAGAGGATGAACTCTAACCTTTTGATCGAGGAAATTTAAAAGCTCCTCCGAAGGCAACCTACAACATACATAGATATAAAGTGATAATAAATGAATGTAACAAGAATATATGTAAAACAATTTGTAAATGAAGTAATGCCTTCATGTGTGTGTGTGTGTGTGTGTGTGTGTGTGTTTGATTTGGACCTCAATCACATACAAGATAGGAGGTTTCCTTCTCCATTTTTTCCTACCAGTGCCCGCAGTGAACAAAGATTTTGTACTTTTGAACCTTTATTAATAAAATTACTATGGCTTCGGCCTTTTACCGATAAAAAAAATAATATCAAATTTAAAAACATATTATTAATAAAATTATATTAAAGTAGTTAATAATGAAATTAAATCTATTAAGTATTGTTAAGTACAAAGTTAATTTTTATCATAATTATAATTACATAGATTTTGATTAATATTTTCAAAATATAGATTTTGACTATAATATTTTTTTATATGTATTTTGATTATAATTTTTTATATATATAATATTATAATCTATAATATAGTCTTAAAACAATACTTCAGAATTAAATTTATTATTACAATTATAATTATTTTATCTATCTCTAAATTCATAACGAATAATTTTATTCCAATACTTACAATATTATGACAAGTACTTGCCACTACATGACAATTGTGAGATTTCACTCTCATTAAAGTTTTAGCTTCACTTAATATATTAGTAGTTTATAAGAATGAAAATATTTCATATAGTAAGTTTTCATATATGCTTTTGTTTTTAGCTTTTCCTATTTTTTATTGGAAATTTTTATAAATGAGAATTTTTTTCATATTAAAGAAAATAAATTTTTAGTTATGTTTTTTTATTAATAAGTAACAAAGCTAGGGTGTTGTCCCTTTACAATCGAGGTCCTAAGTTCAAACCGCTACTAGAGGTAGTTTACAAAGACACAACACTAAACCCAGAGGCCAAACTACTACCCAAGGAAAGAATAATTAAACAAACAACTTACAAAGCGAGTGCAATCAGTTGACAAACAAAAGAGCCAAAAACCCAAGAGAACCAAAGATCCAAAAACCTCAAGGAGGTAGAGCCCAACACTAGGAAATCCTAGTTATGGTTGCGAGGGGCCCTTCTGATTACCTTCTCCCAATCTTGTCTAAGAAACTCAAAGAGCTCCATATCACTAGTAGCTTTGAAACTCTGTTGTAGAAGCACCAATGAAGTGGCGCCGATATGCACAACCCTCCAAGTGTAGTGGGTTACAAACGCCATCCCTTTCTTCATTTCTTCATTTTTAGCTTTGATATTGCAATTCTCTTCCTCTAATTTCTGACAATAGATTTTGAATTTTTATTTATGTTAAATGAAAGTTTTTTGATAATAATGATAATAAAATGATATATATATATATATATATATATATATATGTGTGTGTGTGTGTGTGTGTGTGTGTGTGTGTGTGTGTGTGTGTGTGTGTTTATTTTATTTAATATTATATTATATTTATTAAATTTAGCTTATTTAAAATGATCAATTATTTTATTTATAGTAAAAAATTTATTTTAGAAAAATATTTTTAGAATAGTAAATAAAATTATCTTGTCTATAATACATATATTCTTTAATATAGACATTCTGAACAAATTAGGTGTTTTACTTTCTACTACATTCAAGCATGAGCATTACACAAAAATAGAAAAATGATTTCATTTTTCTAACAAGACATGTAGAATAATCTTTATAAAATCAAAACACGTTAATGCATATCATTTCAACACAATATTCAAATTAAACTATGTACTCATAAAGACACACATATGCAATACCATTTCATTCATGAATGAAAACTATATGATCTATGTGGTGTGTACATTGAGATCCCTCAAACCATTAATTGTGAAGAAGCTAGTACACATCTACCTCAACAGTGTTCTCACCTTCGACAATACTTGCATTTAGTTACACTCAGAGCTTCATCAATAGGTTAGTCCAAAAATTATGGTCGAAGGCAAGATACATAAATTATATCATCATTTAAAATTCTCATTTTCATGCAATTAATGATAAATTTTAGATAAAATCAATAATCATAAAATAAATATCATCAAATTATTGCATTCTCTAAGAAAATAAAAAATTAGGATGTGACACATGTCTTTGATATACCACTATGAATTAGCATGAAAGTTAAATCATTAAGCCTTTAGAAAGGTTAAGATTCATTTCATAATATGAATAACCAATCACAGTAATTGTTAAGCATAAAATGTCTATTCATAATTGAGTGAAACCATAATTCCCTTATATCCTATAATTGACTTATAACATGATTTTTAGGAATCACACAAAAAATGACACCATGAAACTAGATGATGAAAGAAAAAGGGTTTGTAAGAATAACAAAACCATTGACAACACCTAGCTAAGATATTCACAACTTTAATAATGACAAGTTTAAACATTATTGAGCCACATATACACAAAACTAGAGATCTATAAAAAAAAGGTACCTGAGGATATGTTGACTACTTAACTAAGGAAGCACTCAATATATTTTCACTTTTACTTACATCATTATTGAATTGTGAAAATGCCTTATCCCATAATGATTTCCCTTCAATCACGGATATTACTTAAGAAAACTCAACAAGAAAATAAGTTAGTCAACATCATTAATCATAAACAATAATAAATTTAATTCATAATATACAATGGTCCCAACCCATCCAAACCTAACAATGGTTGCATCTCTCTACTCTGTAATTGTCCCTAACAATCATTGTAATCTATCTATCTTGGATTCTCTCTCTACAAACTGTCTGCACAGATGCGCTATCTCAACCTATGAATCTTGATTTTGTTCCTATACCTACTCCTATACTAGAGGCCAACCCTCTAACTCTGCCTGTGCTCTCTATTGAGGCACTCCTCCCCTACCTTATCGTGGTCTCTGTGGTCATCTTGCTGGCTATGAGGGTGGTGTTCTAAGGCCATCAATATCATCATCTCCTCCATCTCCTTTTTATATTCTCATCCTCCTCAACCTATCCCGTCCTCTATTGCCTCCTAAGTGGTATCTCATCCTCATCCTCATCCTCATTCGCATTCTCCATTCTTGGAGCTATCTCCCCTAGTCTTGTTAACCTTGAGAATGGATGTGCCTAAAACCATGCAACATGATTTGGTGTAACTCCCGCATCTTCTATCTCCCTATCCATCTACCATGGAGATGGTTTCAGTTCCTCGAACTCTACTAATGCCACCTCAAATGAAAGTGAGGGCCCAAACTCTCTTCTCTCCTAGTGTCTCTATGCAATTCCCTTGAGCCTCTCAGCATACCCTATACTTATCCAAACTATTTAGAAACCTTGTTTGGAATATGCCTCTCTATCACATGGGGTGTACTCCCAGTCAAGCACCTAGTCTGAAAGTGGTAGGGTAGAACCTATGAATCCTCATAGTTAAGTACGACCGCTAGATCAATGCATGTCAACTTCATGTAATACATGCCACTAATAAATACTCCATCTTGCCCAATTTGGGCATAGTTGTAATCATTCCATACAAATGAATATATAGTTGTCCCACTCCACTGAACCTGCGATGAACTGGTCATATAACTATGATATGCTCCTAGGCCCATACATGGAGTACTGTCACTCCCGCTGATAGGCAACAACCTCCCCAATACACCACTTGATGTAGATCATGATACATGTGGGCTAACAAGAAGGGTCTCCATACAAATCAAATCTCATCATAGACCATCTGCTCCAATGTCCTCCCATAGCCTATCAGTAATCCTCGTGATCTCTTGTTAGGGAATATAAAGCCTCCAATCATGCATGTTGATGTTGTTGATAGTAGTCATATATATGTAATTATATCCACCCAACTCATCTCTCCTCTTGTGATATACATTTCCCTATTGTTATCCCCAAAGGCCCAATGTAGAGTAGCCTCATCACCCCACTGATCATACTAGAACTATCTCCCTTGTAATAGGTAACATCAAGATCTTGTAGACATCCTTCAGTGCGATCATCATCTCTCCAGTCAGTAAGTGGAAATAATAGTGCTCACTATGCCATCAGTCGAAAAGCGTAGATATTAGCCCTAAGTTCACCCTAATCTTGGGCGTAAATGTCACATACCATAATCTTGTGGACCCTAGGGTGTCCTTCTCCACTTGCAACAACTCAGTCCTCTTGAACTAAGTGGAATGATATATCTCCCTTAACATCAACATCGAGGCATCAAACTACAACAAATCCATCAATCATATCAGTTGTAATAAATCTTGATTGAACCTACCCTAAATCTAAACCTAAACCTATCTACCCCAACTCCGAATCATCCCAACCCACCCTAAATTGTTCAACTTGATCCTAAACATTATCAAAACACTCTACGCTACTTCAAAATGCTCTCAACCCACCCTAAACTATTTTAAAACTATCCTAAACAACCCTAATCAATCCTACATAGCTACAACTCAATCCTAATCTTGATGTCATTGGCTATCCACTAGCTCTAACTATGCAATCAACTATCAACTAGCTAACATTTATCCTATTGGCTATCAACTAGCCTTATCTATTTTCTCAGCACTTGAGTAAAGTATCCTGCTTCATTCTCTCAATGACAGAGATCCCTAACACTCCCTTGTATATTCATCATATGTAAAGGTTCTAATCCAAGGTACAACTATATCTATCATATGCATAGTAACTTCAAAAAGTTTAAAAATGCCATTTATGCCTTCATATGTACATTTTCACATCAGAAGTGCATAAACAGAGTTCCTATTCTTTTACACATGTTATTTTCCAACCCACTTTATGCAAATTAAAATTACGCAAAATAAGAAACTATAATCAACTTGTCGGCTCCTCGTAGTCCTCTAGCCACTTGAACCATCACACATACTCAAATTGATATGTCACCCCTCGAATGCCTGACATTCTACTTGCTTCGTAGCTCTCCTAGCCTTCTAAGCTCTCCAAGCTCTTCACCTTGCTGTCCCCTTAGCCTCCAAGTGCAAATGAAGCAAATGAGCTCCTCAAGCTCCTATTTATAGAGGTGTAAACCGTATTTCCCATGGGAACCCTAATTGACCATGGTGGGCCATTGTGGTCCTAGTGAACCTTTATGGCCTATTTGGTGTCATTTTAAACCCATTTTTATGTCATTTTCACTTGATTTTATCTTGAACCTTCTTTGTGACCTATCGAGACATTGTCCGACATTTGTATCCAAAATTTATTCTCAGCCAATTCCTTGAGGGGGCATACCTATTTCTTAACCAAGCCAAACTAGGGCATGCAAATAAAAGTGTCTATTTATTTAAATAATTCATTAAATTCTTTTCTATATCCTTTCTATCCTATGATCAAAAATAGATTCATTATTCCTTTTTCCATCTCCCCTTTCTCCATTTAATAAATAAATCCCTTTCATAAATGCATAAATCCCCCTTTCAATTTTCACCAATCACATTCATCCACAAAGATCAATGTAACCATGAGATGAGTGACATTTACCTTCCCATTTGATTCTTTTGTCTGACATCTTTCCCACAATCCAGTTTCTTTTTTGAGGACATCTACAAATGCCCCTTTCCATCTCACTTCTGGGGTCCCTTATTTGAAGATTGAATGCCTTAATGCTATCTTGAGAAATTTTGCATACCAAATCCTTTGAGAGCCATCCATACCTTGATCATTCTCATCAAACAACCATTTTCATTCTCCATAGCCTCTTGTGCAATGCTAAAAATCTGAGAGCACCAAAGTATTGAATGCAAGATCTTGGTAGATAGGAAAGCAATGAAGTCAAACGTCTTTTGAATGCATATGTTTTATTTGTTTATGTTTGCATTTCTTGCGGAAGAGCTCCATTGATATGATGATTGGATATTTTATGAATATTTTGCTTATGGTTGGGCTTATTTTGAGGGTTCATAATTTAGGTTTTTAGATTCCATCATCATCAAATAATATCAAGATTCCTTCCAAGCATGACATTCTTTTTCACAAGGGCCTAAATATTTACAACACATTATAATATTTAATAAATATAATAGTTTCTAAATTTGAAAGATGTACAATGTTTAATCTCAATAATTATGTATACAAGGCATATCAATCAATACTATAATCTTAATAATGATTAATATTGTTTTTGGAGTACTATAAGGTGGATTGATCCATTTTAATAGATATATTGTATGGTTTTGTCTAATAATAGATGGATTATCACATGATTGATGACTTTTTACTTATGAAGGAACCTAAAGGGGAAATGCCCTTTCATAATTGTTTATGAACAAGATTCAAAAGTTTTGATGTGAGAAATGATAAATAATGATTAATAAGTAGGATATAGTTTTCACAAGTCAAATTGTGATATTGCGATCAAGATTCAACCGTGTAAGGTCAATGAGTTTGACTCAAAAATTACACAGTTGAATCCTTGATCACAATATCACAAATACCGATTAGTTGGAAGGGAGTTGTCTTAGAGCCAAATGAAATTTGAATTTCAACAAGCAGGTCAAGACCCAACTCAAACTCACACCTAAGGATTTGAACTCAAGTAAAGAAAGTTTTGATTTGACGCGAAAAAAGTTGTTTGATAGAAAGTCAACTTCAATCAAAAATATATGTTAGAAAAATACACTTTACACAAACAAAATGGAAATGAAATCAGCGTAAAAAGATAAAAGAATGAAACTAATGACAATTTAAAATCACAACTCTACTCTGAAATCACAATTAATGATTCATAATTCTGTAATAAAAAAAATATTGACCAATATATACTAGAAAAATACACTTTACGCAAGCAAAATGGAGATGAAATCAATGTAAAAAGATAAAAGGATGAAACTACTCACAATTTAAAGTCACACCAATTCTGAAATCACAATTAATGATTCATAATCCTATAATATTAAAAAATATTGACCAATACATTAACAAATAGTATAAACTCCACTCATAAATCCTCACCTTTATTATTAGTTGAAGCAATGAAGGGAACACGAGCATTCCCTATTCACAAAGTCACACCACTTTTATAATTGCGATGTGGACAGGTTGGGCCGCCCCCGTGTGAGAAGCCCAAGCGGGCAAAAATACCCGTGATCCCTCAACTGCCATTGTCATTACCAGATATTCGCCAACTTCATGCAATTTCAAAATAAATACCAGTTTTTTCGAAAGTGAGTATCCACGTCTAAGCTTTTACTCCCTTGCAATTATCAGAGCTGTCGTTACCTAAAACCATTATGAATTTTCTGAGTAGGACAACTTTGAATTTGTTTGTCTTAGGCACTTTATTTAGTGCCGTGTTTTCAGAGATCCACCATTAATGAGCTTCACGAGACTTGCCTAAACCTTTCAATAATGGAATTAGGGCAAAGCATTTCCTCCTGCCTGCAAGCGATTGCTTCTGTTCATTCCAGCAGTTTGAAGTAGGCAACAATGGAGAAACTAAACCAAGTATCTCTGCGGGATTGAGTTGTTTGAATTTGCAGGGGAGCTCAGAGAATTGAGGCTCAAGACTGAAACAGAGTAAAATTGACAATTGGACAATGAATACACTATACAAGTTACACTCTTCTGGGGGAAGCGCTGGTCGGACTTTTGATCTCAGGGCAATTGCAGCCGGCTCCAATGGGGAGCTGGTAAGGCATCTTTGCTACTTAATTTCGTACTCTCTTGCTTGGAAATTAAATTACTTAAGCTTTCTATATATATGCTATGATGCGTCTTTTCTTTCGTCAATTCTGCTTTTAAAAACATCATTGAGGCCATGGAAGTTTTTTAGGGAAAACAACTAATATTTAGGTTGAGACGGTTATGAATGTTGATTATAAACAGTTAGTTAGATGGGCAGCCAGGAAAATACTGTTAATTGATTATAGTGGATTCCAAGATCAAACTTTTAAAAAAATGGTTAATTTACATAGACTGCTATGCATATTTACGCTAGTTTTTTCAAATAAGTTATAATGTATTCTTAGGTTCTTAATTTTTTTCTTAATTCTTATTATAAGGTTAAGATTCTACTGATAGGAAATACATTTAGTCAAGGTACAAGCACTTTCATTCAAACGAAAACAAGAACAGTTTTCTGGCCCAGAGCATTTCGAGAGATAATTCATTTTTTGCTTTTCTCATTAGTCATCAATATAAATAAATTCCTGTAACAAATAATCTAAGTACTTCTTAAAATTGGTTACGTATTCTAATGACCAATGTAAAAAATAATGCCATAATTTTTTCCCCTCTCTATTATATAATGGTGCAGGAGCACCCGGGTGCACAAGTAAGCCTGCATCACACACTAAAAATGCAGGTTTAAATTTTCAATTTGTTTTGGCTTCTAATGGCATTTCTCAGCATTGGATGTGATTTGCACTGTCAGTTGTTGTAGTTTCAACTGCCTAGTATACATGTCTGCAGAATGTGGACATGGATGATTTCAGGTAATGCACAAATTGGATTTGTTGACATGGCTTAAAAATTTCAAGCAAATGCAATAGGCGGTGTAAAATCAAGTTCTCTGCCAATATCCTGCTGCCTGCATCGAAATGGGCACTTTGGAAAAGAGTAATATGAATTCAAAATGTGGAAGCAAAGACAAGGCACATGAACTTTGAACAGCATGCCTCCAAGTGGTGTCACCTTATGGAAATGCAACAATAGCCAACACCCTGCCTGCCCATGCCAAAATGTGAGTTTTGAAACAGAGTATGGACATCCACCAAGACATAACAGAATGGGAAGAACAAAATTAGTCAGCATTTGATTATTAATGTATTCAAAACATCAGCACAAAGACAAGATACACATGTAGTTTGTGGGAGCCTTGGTGCAAGGCTTTAGAAACTCTCAATCAAATGTAAATGACAAGTACTGAAAACCGTTCAAAATTGCAGCGGTTTGAAGTGAAGTGAAAGACAGCAGGGATCATAAAAGGCTGAGGCAAAAAATGAATCGATTGGACTAGCCAGAAGAAGAGAAGATGAAGCTGATGAAACATTCAAACAAATAACTGATTCAGATTCCATAGTTTGAGTTTTTGACCCAATGCGTAGTAAAAAGAAATGAAAGGCACAATCGAATGAGGACACCATCGATTGGATTCGAGCTGTCAAGTTATAACAACAGAGCAGGAAAAAATAGTGAATCCGGTGAATACGTGAAAGACAAAGGCATTGTAGATTAATGAATTCAATCAAATGGAAGAGGGAAAGGCAGTGGTCCAAATGCAGATTATAAAGTGGTGGGTCTATGTAGCGAGTAAGGGGGGAAGCAACCCAAGAGAGGCTAGAGATTAATAAAAAACAATTAAGACAACTAATAGGCTAAAATAGATGAAAACACAAATAACTTGAGCAGATTAACAGATACAAATATTTAGACCATTGGAAGTGAAAGAGTTAACTATGAAGAACAAGCATTGAACTTTGTAAGCTCATTGCCCTGGACACCAGTACGAGTTGCGGACAATAGCGCGGTTACGGGACACCAGCGCGGCACACATACGTCCCATACGGACAGAGTACAAAGACAATGAAAGAGAACTAGGAAATAAACTAGAAATGACATAAATGAAACTATGCTAATAGCAGAGAACAAAACAACAATGAAATGCTATGATGCTTATGAAAAACACAAAGAAAAGTAAGATGATCTCACAATAATAACCTTGAGTTGATGAAGCTGCCAGCCGAGCACTTGCACGTTCACAAACCTACACATATGGAAATAGAGGAAAAATGTTGGGTGGCTGTTTGGAGACCTGCCTCAGTCAAGTGCCTACTTTGGTGTTCCCACCTCCACAACAACCGAATAGACACGATAAAGCGGTGATAGATAACCATATTGAAGAAGTAAATAATGAGAATAGATGGAGAGGCACAATATGCTATCAAAGACATAATACGAGAAGCGTAGACAACTTCCCTTCACTACAATGAAGCCAAGCTCCACAAGATGAAGGCAAGAACCAAGCGTGTGAGCAAAAAGAGAACCTCCAAGATCAAAAATTTGTCCAAAAATGTGTATGAAAGTGAAAAGTGGTATCCGAATTGTAGAAGAAGGTCCAATGAAGGCAAAATATGGCCATATATGCATGCAGGGTCGCAACCTGCATCGGTGGCCGGTGGAAACATGCATTGCAATTTCAGGGTGGTAGTTTGTAATGCCTCAACGAAACTTTGGACCTCTACAGATTCGCGGATGAGTGCGCGCCATGCAAACGTCTTTGCGGCGCACACGTGTCCCGTGCCTGACAGGTCCCGTAGTTGAGATTCAAAGCGGGTGGTGAAGAAGCATGGTGAACGGGTGCGTGTGATTGATGTGTATTTTTGGGTCTTAGACTAAGATAGGGGTAATGCTTAATTGTGATTTACACCAGGGTGCAAATTTGCGCCATTACATTTTGCCCCCACTTTAGCAAGCATATCATATCATAGGATTTCTCATATGGGGTAGCCCCCAATTAGGAAATCCCTTGAGTTGTTGAGCTGTACCCAACACACAAGCTGTAGACAAGTGTGCTAGATGATGAGGACAACCTGTAGACCTAAGACCATCGATGGTACGCCGATATGGGTGGCAAGTTGTGTTATGTCAGATAGCCATATGATAGGGCAATTTTTGATAGTGCTTTGACATGCATAGCGAATGCTAGATAGGCAAGTGATAGGGAGGCTTTACATGGTGCGTCGACATGCGTAGTGAATGCCAGATAGGCATGTGATATGGAGGCTCTGGATCATGCCGGTATGCGTAGCGTAAGCTAGATAGGCATACGATAGGGCAATATCGAGACACTAAGTGAATTGGCCCCCGCAAGAGCAGACACTGAAATCAAAATTTTGCAAGAAAAACTTGTGATGTAGAGACAATGTGAGTGTTAGATAAAAGCTAGATCAGAGACACAAACACAACAAACCCCCCTTGGAATGGACTATTGCTGCTCAGAGGGGAGCATAAGACATTCCAAGGAGAGAAGAGACATTGTGGCATGCAACATGCGAGATGTTGGCATGGAATGTCACATCCTGATGGGTGACATGATTTCCACAACATTTGCATAGCGACAGGGGGATGCGATGGATTGGCGTCAGAATCTAGAAGAGAATATATTCATGCTCTCAGGGGATATTTCATCACTGCCAACCGTGGCTTAGATTTGAAGAAAGACACATGAAGACAAATAAAAACAAAAAATTTGGGTCAACATGGAAGGAGTGCCTAAATGCCCCCAACACTTTGCATCGTCCCCAAATATAGAAATCAAAGGCACAAAAAATAGAAGAATAAGATAAAAAATAAAAGAAGGTACACAATAGAAAACCTCCCATTTCCAGGTACCAATGGAGTACAAGGGTCCTTTGGGAGGGAACAACACTGAAAGACAAGCACTGGGGAACACAAGCAAACACGCCCTAATCTAAAGAGGTAGAAGTGAGTACTACCCTCACAGGTTGTCCATCAACAGATCATTGTCCTCTCAATCTTGATCACATGGAGAGGGAGGTCGAGGTTGCAATGGTACGACCGCGATGGCAGCCCTAGGCGCCCCACCAACAACAAGAGCCAAGGATGAAGGAACCTCGACACTATCATCCAACAACTCAATTGTGGCGAGTGAGAGGGATCGTGTGAAGATCGCCATCAATATTGAAATTTCCTCCAATGAATAAAAAATGCAAGCCTCATAGCTTGCAGGGGACCCATGTGGAGGTGTAGATGAAGAAGACTCTCCACCAACCTTTGCAAAAGGGACGGAGATGAACTCAAGAAAAGCCGGAGCTTGCTCCACTGCGATGACCGAAACAGAAAGGGGATCTGCTGTAACAGATTTGCAAGGCCTGAACTCTGGGATAGGACCTTGCTCAAACTTTCTCTTAAAAGACAAAGGTGAAGGCCTTTGATACACTATAGCAGGCCTTTGATACACTATAGCAGTCTTCAGGACATCAGGGAAGCTGGCATGGCGGTCCTGAGATGGGGCAGGCACAGGTTGGGTGGACGTCATTGCATTGGATACCACTTGGGTGTGTAGCATGTTCATCGGCTTGGGGAATGGCGAGACATTTGGTAGAATGGTGATAAAAGGCGGTTCCTATGAAGGAGAGATGAACACCTGGACCTGCTTGGCACGAGGCCCGATGGTTACTCCTGGTGAAGGGGGAAGCGTGACAAAAGAGGTTGTAGGGCAGGGTGTTGGCACAACTGTAATGGAAGTGGGAGTGGACCTAGAGGCGGAGGCTGAAGCAGTGATAAACATAGGCTCAGATGACACACTCTCCGCCCTTGCAGCGACCTCATGTGCCAATGCCCCCTCTTGTCGACAACGCTTACGCTCATGCGCAAGTTGGGTCCTAGGCAGATGCGGGCCTGACTGAGAAGTCCGCGAGGGTGTAGCACCATCCTGCTCCATAGGGGAGGTCATTGATGCCGTCGCCGGGAAAAGAGATGGTCCTACTGAAAGAGTAGGAGGTGGAGCTGATGCGGGCATTGTTGGCTCAGTCACAGGAGCCTTTCCTCTCTTTGCCCCTACAGGCAACATGAGGAATAGAGGATGCACTCGGAGGCTGAGGAGTAGGTGCCAAAGGAGATGGCGTGGTCTTAGGAGACCTCTTACCCTTTCCATAAATAGTAGGGTGAGGAATGTCTGCAATGATAGGAATGGGAAAAGGTGGATGCACCTTGAGTTTCAGCAGCATGGGTGCTTTTCCTTTATCCACACTAGATGTGGATGTAGGAATAGAGGACATTGCTGGAGGTTGCATGGCTCAAGGCAGACGACGAAGCTTCCCATGGGGCACGCGCCTACCTTAAGCCCCCGATGAAGGGGCAGAAGATGGGTCACGCTAAGCCTCATGAGAGGGTTGAGGAAGGGAAGGTTTGTAAAATCCCCCTAGGAATATTTGTTCCAGATTTTCCAAATGTACCAGAGAAATTTAAACAAACAAATTGCATGCAGCTGATTTCTTTTAATCTAACATATTAAACCGAAATTCATATAAAATCAGACTGAAATAGAGATCTGGAATGAAATATGAATATTGCCTTTAAATCTTCAGTAGAGCAACAACAAAATATCCAATTGTAGCCACAGAACTTACAGTCATATTGGATAACGAGAAGTATGAATTTGAAGCACAAAGTGAGACACCTGAGTGATATCTCCAACAGACAATGGGTTTTCGTCCACTGCCTCCAAGCTCGAGGGTTTCCGTCTTTAAACCCGCTAAAAGTCAAAGCTTCCCAAAATTCTCCAAGAGAAAAACCAAACATAAAACCCAACATAATCAAAATGAGCTTCTCTATGTTCTTTAATAGAGCATCCTGTGACCCTTCGTTTTCCAACTACTTGTCTCTTGGAATTTCCTTTTCTTTGTCTCTTTATTATTCTCCTATTTTAAATTAACGACTTATTAATTATTCATTGAGCTCCCTTAAAGTCATTTTAATACTTTTTTAAGTTGTCAATAAAATTCCAATGTCCCAAAAAAAGGAACATTATAGTCCTCCCTCCTTAGAGATTGCTTGTCCTCAACCAATCATGAATCTGCATACCAATACCAAGATCCCATATAAATCTGCAAGCAACTCTATGGCATATTCTGGGACAACTGAAATCAAATCCTGCCACACTATGAAGCAATATGTTCAGATTGAAATCATTTATCAATAAGATCCCTAGATCCTAAGGCTAATATGAAGAACTATTTCTCCCATCACCTGAAGTCTTCAGATCATTTTTAATATTACATCTGTGTAACCCATCATAACTGTCATCTGGAAAATGCAATCTGAAAAACCTATACGCTTCAAATTCTCTTCCCAAAGGAGAGTACATTTCATTCCATGATGAAGTATAATCCTCTTTATACCAATCATTCCACTTCTTATTTGTCATCATCAGAATATTCAACTCATCAACTTGTGGGCTGAAAGAGAAATGATATGCACTCCTCACAATGCAATCAAGCTAATAAGTACCACCTTCTTTTGATAAAGATTGATGCTCACATCTATTGGACTTATACCCATCATGTTTTTCCTACTCTATTCAATCAAAACTACAGTCTAGAGGCCTGTTATCACATAAAAAACAAGTTTTCAACCTTGCTGCAACAAATGGTATCAACATTATTAAAACTGAAATCTGATTTTTGACCTCATCAAGAATGCATTTCCTATCGACTGTTGGTAAGAACTTGTCAATGTACACTTCCCAAATTCGAAAATGGCCATATGTAGCACTCACCATCATGCCATCAACTCCTAACTTCACTGAAAACACCATTGACGGAAATGGATTCATACTTACAGCTCCATACAAGCGACAAATTCTTGAAACAAGTGATGCTTCCTACCAAGATTACCTGCATTGAGCATGTCCATCAAGCCAATCAGCATACTTCTGTTTGAACTTATGTATTCCTCATTAACTTTGTCTTGTTTGAGAATCTCCTCCTGCCCAACTTCTTCCCACATTGAAAGAGCATTAACCACTTTTGTCGCATGACTGAAACTATTATGAATTCTACCTTTAGAAACTATTATAGCAGCCTTTTCTTTGCTACATATTGGAGCATAATGGAAAAATTGGTCGTCAAAATTCATGAGTTTGTTTCCTTGCTGGTCCTTTTGATCTTCATTGCCTCATTAGAATGGAGAATGGTGGAAACTGTTACTAAATTTTCACTCTAGTTGCAATTTAGGGATAAAACAAGTGCATCAGGCATAAGGTACATTTTTGCAAAAAGTCTCAAACATCATTTTCAGTTTGTTACAACTAGATGGGTCATGTCTTGGTTTTCAATTGCATTAAATAAAGGATTCATATCTTTTATTCAAATGAGATAATTTAAAACTGTAACCACTGGATATTGTTTCTCTCACACAAGATCGTGAGAGTGATCTTTATTTTCCTATGCAAATAAGAAGCATACAAGAATGTAAATGCAATAAGCATGAGATAGAAGGGAACCAACCATTGCCTGGGGGTATATGGCTGGCGAAGGTTCGCCTCTGCTGGTGTAGGTTCGCCTCTGCTGGTGTAGGTCTGCCCCTACTGGTGTCTCCTGGTCCTGTGGATTTAAAAGACATGGATTAGATCCAAGGGATCTAAGCAATGACTGAATTACTCCTAAAACATGCTTACACATTATGATTCTTTTTTGAACAGGAAACTAAACATCAACATCAGAGGGAAATCAAATATATTGCATCAAAAGACAATCTTTATTGCTAACTGTTTGTTTCATGTGCAGGTCTGAATACTTCTATTACTGGTATGTGGATGGAAATGGGCTCCCACGAGGGTTTGAGCCCAGCATACCAAAATTGGATGGTTTCTGGTGTAGAGACAACATATTATTGAAAAGAATCAGATATGAATCGTGAATAAAAACTGCAAAATTACAAGTAAGACATCAAAGGGATTTGTTTTATACATGAAACCTTTTGTCTGGACTACACAAGTCATGATGGTATCAACTGTAAAGTGACATTGAGATGGCTGTAACTTAAGGGTATTGTACTTACCCTTATGCTGCAATAATCTCAATGAAACCCAGTTTCTTTTGGGGTTTCATTGACCTTATTGTAGCATGAGAGAAATTACCTTTTTCCTGTTCAAGTCTAGATTAAATAAAACTACAAAACTTGCAGTGACAAAAAATCAAAAGAGATATGCAATAACATAATCAAACAAATTTCTTCAAAAGCAGCAACAATTATGTTGGAGATGCCATGATATGCACTTTGTCAAGAAGCTGAAACCAGGAGATTTGCATAGTATCAGAGGTCTCATGTTTAGTAATAGTTGCAGTTTTCATGCAAGAGGAGCCACAACCAACAAACTTCATATTGTCAAAGATTTTCAGAACTGCATTCTTTTTAGAAGGGAAAAGGGTTGCAGAAATTTTGAAGAGATTAGAGTTTTCCTTCATAAACAACAGTGACCCGTGGGTATTTTGTTTTTTGCATAGTATCAGAGGTCTCATGATTAAGAGAAAAGAGTTGCAGATTTTCATGCAAGAGAACCCATGACTTCATCAGAAGCATACAGAATGGAACAACCGCTACCTGCTTGTTAATAGAGATGCAATTTTTTTAAAATGCTTTTATAGAAACTTGAAAGAGATCATAATTTTTAGGAGAAGCCATGGCTAGCGTTTTATATTTTCAAAAGGGTTTCAAAGTTTCATGTTCAGGAAAGAATCAAACAGTTTTCTTCCAAAAGCCAGCAATAACAGAAATATGATACATAAAGCTTTTTTTTTAACACAGGCGGCCATAATCTGTCATGTCCCCTTTCTAGAGTGGACATCAGAGATGGAGGAGTTGGCCTATCATTGGAGTCTCGTAGGCTAGCAGAGATGGATAGGGACTCATTCAGTGCATACAGTGACCGGATTTTGGCTTTACA
>MU228456.1:2120733-2137124 GCA_018584345.1 Thuja plicata | reverse complement strand
ATATATATGATTGCTGGATAAACCAGGTATGTGCTGTTTCAGAATTCAGAAATATAATAATTGCAGATTGTGTTTACATTTTTAAATGCTATTTAGTTTCCATTTGTTATGTAATTGCTTTATTTTCGAAAACTCCAAAAACTAAAAGAAAACACAAGGAAAAGATAAGAA
Source organism: Thuja plicata (assembly GCA_018584345.1). Taxonomy (NCBI): domain Eukaryota; kingdom Viridiplantae; phylum Streptophyta; class Pinopsida; order Cupressales; family Cupressaceae; genus Thuja; species Thuja plicata. The sequence goes on along the minus strand of MU228456.1, from coordinate 2,136,953 downwards.
ATCAGAATTCAGCCAAGGCCCTTCCAAGATACCAAACAATAGACAAAGGTTCAAATTCCGTAATATACAGTAAACTCCAAGGTCACCGGGATCGGGGATCTTTCATAATCCCGTACGTAAGCAGAGGCGGCAAGAAGGTTTTTAAAAGAGAAAGAGAAGCTTATTCAAAGACACAGCAGAGCCAAATAAATGTATGATATCTCCAAAAGGGAAGACATTACATCAAAAGAAATGAAGCATTTCATACCCGCGTTTTCAAGTGTTTTTCTTGCAGTTAATGCCCAAAAATTTCTTCATGGCGACCACGTGGAATGGAAAGAGTCGTTTGAAACTGAAGTCATCAAGCCAAACTGCGGTTTAATCTCTTTCATGGCGACCAAAGCAGAAGTTTTCCTCCAGATCTCGTTTGCAGAAGTATAGGGTTTTAAAACCCTATTCATAGCAAAGAAGCTCCCGTTTTTATCCAAGCATCAAATGCAAATGCAAATGACAAAGCAAATGTCTTTGTTTTACTTTTAGGGCAGAGACTAAGAGTTTCAATGTTTTGTATTTTTTTTTGAAATCCGATGATTGAATGGATATCTCGGTGTTTGTCCATTTAAAATTATCACATAAATATATATTAAGTAATATAATAATATATTACTTAAGTAATATATTATTATATTACCTAATATATATTTATGTGATAATTTTAATATTAAAATTTGCATTATCATTGTAATTAATAATAATTAATTGATATCTATTATAAATAAATAAATTATTATTAAAATGCAAGTTTTAATATAAGTCCCTTAAGTTCTTTTTTTCGAATTTGATGAGATGGAGGGATGAAAAGTCTAAATGGGACTCATGTAATGGGGTAGAGGTGGCATTCATTGATGCTTTTTAGGGACTGTTTGATCTGGACTCTTTTGTGAGTCATCTGAGTTTTTTTAGGGACTGTTATGGCTAGAATAGAGTTGTCATCAGTTGTACTTGGACAAATAAGTCTTTTAGACTGTTTGGACTACTTAGGTAGAGAGTTTGAGTCCTTTTTTAGAGGCTTTTTGTGGTTATCTGACCCCTGCATTTTGAATGCAGTTTCCTCATTTTCAAGGGTTGTTGAAGGGACTCTTTCCTATATATTCTTGATCCTCACCATTTTGGGAGGAGTTTTAGTTTTGGAAGAAAGGAAATGCTATTGTGATCAAGTTGGTGTTCTCTGCATATCTTCTGCATCCTACTACTCATGTGAGCTAGTTTATCTTTTGCCTTTGAGCATAATACAAAGATTTTCAGACCTATCTTGGAGCATTTTATTGTTGTGTACTTGTGATTGATGTTATTCTTGTGTTTCATTTCTTTAGAAACTTTTAACTAATGTCTCATTTTTGTACCTTCAAAAGCTAGTGGAGGTTATTCATAGGTCACGATTTGTACATTTGATTGGTAGGTATTGAATGTGATTAATTTCCTTTCATATTATCCAGTTTAAAGTCTTCTCATGAAATACTTATGTGTAACAATTTCCACCAAGGTTGTGTCTATATTATTCTTTGTTAGGGTGTTCATTGTGTTGTGAGATAAAATTGGTTCTCATTGTTAAATTGGTGCATCACCCTATTTTCTGCATTATTTATGAAAGTTATGCATTTATAGTTTTCCTCTTACCCTTTTCCCATCCAGTAGAAGTCTTTTTTCAAAAAAATAGGTGAAGTGGTCAAGTAATAGCATCTTATAGGAGCCCGCCTAGAACTTGGAGGTTCAACCATCCTTTATAAGTTAACCACGAACTCATGGTTGTTCCCATGTTTCTCCAAAATTGCTAAGTTTAAAGGCTTGGTAATTGGGTGCAAATTTTTTGGAAATAACAAAAACATTGTGCTTACTTTCATGCTCACTAATGGTATTGATTCCTTCAACAATCTACATCATCTCCATAGTCTTAAAATTAATTCCATCTTCCTTTTGAGTGGCTGCAATAGAAGTTTGATTTTCGGCCTTGTATAATGAGTAGTGAGTCATGCTCAATTGCAAACAGAGCTCATCCACCTCTCTTTCCTTATCTACAACAAACTTGGTAGCAAGATCCTTATCCAATAACAACTGCAAATAATCTGATTTCATCCTTTCAAAAGCTTCTTTGATTGTGTACAATTGAGTACTAGTAACTCCACTTGCAGCTCCTTTTGGCCTCTCCTCAAATTGAGTTTTCCACATAAGATTTTCAATGTATTTGTGAGAATCATTTGCCCTTGTCAATACTTGCATAATCTTCTCCTCTGTGACCAATAATCTATCCTTCAAATCTTGCGCTGCTAAGGGCTTTGGTTCAAATCCATCTAGGGAACATGGGCTGTCACACATTAAGTTTTCTAATTTGTTCTCAACTGTGGGAGCATTATCACCATCACACTTAATTGCTTCTTTAGATGATGTCATGCACTCTTCATGAAGTAATAATGGAATAGCACCATGATCATATATGGATTCATCAAAGGAGTTCTCTTCACTAGTTTTGTCAATAGTAATTTGCGAATTACCAATTAAGAGTTTAGTATACCTCTCACTTGCAACAAGTGATTCTTCCTCCATAATATCATTCTTAGCTAGTTGGAAACTTGGAAATCATCCTCCTGTTTTCTTTTAGCATGCCCGAAATCAGGTGTGTTTGTTTCAGCTTTCTCCTAATGAATCAAGGCTCCATTTACATCCGTATTGTTGTCCTTGTCACTGTTTGGCTGCAATAGATCTTCCTCCTTATGGACTCCACATTGATGATCAAGTGTCCAAGCCTCGTGACATGTAAAACAAATATGCTCTTTCCTCATTTGGTTCTTACTTTTTTTGGAAGATCCTGCAACTTGTAAGCCTATTGAAATTAGTTCATCTTCAGTCATATGTTCCTTGAACCTTTCAATTTTATCCTCAACCAATTTTTTGGAGAACCCATAAGCAATAGGTGATACAACTTGTTCCTTCTTCCAAATAGCCAATTAATCTGATTGCAACCGCTTGCATATAACATCATCCTCATTTAAGATTAAGGACACAATAATTTGCATACAAGCCCTCACATTGTCTGGATGCTATTTCCTGATTTCTGTTAAAAAATATTGAAACATTTGTAGAATCAATTTATCACCTTTGAGATCCAACATAAGGATAAATGGTCTGGCTCTGGCCATAATTTCTAAAATCTTATCTCTCTTGCCAAAAGTAGGGACTTTGACATCATGTAGTCCATCTAGAATTTCCACATTCAGCTATAGAACCTTCTTCAACATGTCATCATTATAGGGTGCTACCGAAGCTGTTATTCTTATGATCTCGCTGTGACAAGAAGCAATTGCAAGATTCATCTCTTCACACGAATCTTCTAATAAACTGTGTTGAACCAAAGCGAGCATAGAGGACTGCAAAGCCCAATTCAGATACCTCCAATCAGACTCGTCAACTTTAAATAAATATAAATCTAATTCCTTCAACTTAGAGAGAACAACATCGGGACATTTCACGAACTTCAATTGTAATCCAATTATATACCAACCAATTTCCTATTTACTTTTCTTTCTGCAAGTCCCTTAGTTGTTCATTATTAAATGTGTCATTAAATTCTTTTGAGAAGAAAACACTTTTCTGATTTTCCATTGTCTTCATTTTGTTTACCAAACTCAGTTTGTAACTTGGTCAACAAATTTAAGAGGCAGTAGTCAAGGTCTGATATTCTCCCCCTTATAACACTTTCTTTCAAGAATTTTTACAGAAATCTAAAGATATGAGTTGACTCCTTCAGGAAGATGAATCTCTCCAATTTCTTCAATTAAAAGGAAAAAACACATTCATTCACAAGCGTTGATGTGTTTCTTATGTCTTCTCACAGTTCACAAATCTCACAAACATGCTCAGTAATTACTCATAGTTAGATTGGATAACCAGAAGTATGAATTTGAAGCACAAAGTGAGACACCCGAGTGATATCTCCAACAGACAATGGGTTTCCGTCCACTACCTCCAAGCTCGAGGGTTTCCATCCTTAAACCTACTGAAAGCCAAAGCTTCCCAAAATTCTCCAAGAGAAAAACCAAACATAAAATCCAGCATAATCAAAATGAGCTTCTCTATGTTCTTTAATAGAGCATCCTGTGACCCTTTGTTTTCCAATTGCTTGTCTCTTGGAATTTCCTTTTCTTTGTGTCTTTATTATTCTCCTCTTTGAAATTAAAATGACTTATTAATTTTTCATTGAGCTCCCTTAAAGCCCTTTTAATACTTTTTATAAGTTGTCATTAAAATTCCAATTTCCCCAAAAAAATGCAAGCCTCATAGCTTGCAAGGGACTGGTGTAGGAGTACCTAGGACACAAGGCTCACCAAATGATCCTAATGAAGAATCTATGGAGGAATTGAGTCTATAAGGTCAAAATGACCATTTGATATTGTAATCATGGCTAATAACGCCATTTGAAGTCATATTGAGTCAATTGTAATCAAGTTGTAAACAAAGTTGCTATGTTGAGCAAACTACGCCTAATAGGGCTGATGTAAGGGCTAGAAGGGGAAGCCCAAGGGTTTGGGCAATAGAATGTGTTTATAAGGTCTATGAATGACCATTTGATGTAATAAGAACAATGTTCAAATACTAGATGCCAAAGGAATAGGTAAGTTGTCGAGTTGACAACTTTGTTGTCAAGTTGACAACATAGATTAGGGGATTAAATCGACTTAAGGTTGATATGGTGGGTAATTATAGATTGGTTATCGGTTTCAAAGGTTGACACGGGTCTATAAATGCTTGTAAAGCCCGAGAATGGGCAAGGGGAGTTAATGTAACAAGTTTTGCTATCAATAAAGTTAAGTTTTCTGCATATTTCCACCTTCTGTCAGTTTTAACAATGATTTGCAGCCTTTATTCATAGTCTAGATTCTTTCTTTTGAAGATTCATTGATTTAATATGCTAGGATATTGAATCCTCAACATTTTGGTCTTTGTGGCGTTTGATTTGGTCAATTACAGGCAGAGATATTTGAGTTTGAACAAAACTGTCAAACCCTCGGGTTAGGGTATTGAGGAAGCCCACAAAATGTAGTTTTGTTACATTACATGTGCAACAAGACCCCAAAATAGGTAGAGTGATGGGGTGGAGCATGTACTATATTCTACCAAACTTGCAGGAAGCCATGCAACAAAATTCACGTGCATTGGGTCAGTGAACAAGGGGTTCAAGGGACTGTCTCATTCCGGTCGAGTTGTAGGTCTAAAGTCTGGTCATGTGAGAGTGGAAGGGAATCCAAGGGTTCAAAAAGATGTGTTAGTGAGTTGTGAGGGTGTCTAAGAGGAGTATAGGAAAAGGGGTAAGGGTTCATTCCTAAAACAGTAACTGTCTCATAAGAAGGAATACAACTGTCACAGTAGGAAAGTAACATAGGGTTATGGATACAATTGGGTTGGTTAAGGACTGGTTGAATGTTTGGAGGGATGTTTGTTGTAGAGTAAGGTCTTTTAGGATTGATTGGGAAGAAGGAAATCCCATGGTAAGGGATTGAACCAAGTAAGTTTTGAGGTGAGTTTGTAAGGAGGGGTTAGTCACATGAGAAGTCTATTGTTGAAGAGATTGATATTGTAGTACCCATGGTGCAGACTTAAAGACAAGGGAGTTGGAGCATTGTTAGATGTTAAGGGGATGGTTAGATGGATCAATGAGAGGGAAGAATTCACAAATGCTGTCATATTGATAGTGAATGAAGTTAGTGAATGTTGAAGATGCAATCAAACTTGGGGTGTCGTCTGATTAGAAGTTGATGCTAAAGAATCAAGTGTGTAGTAGTTTGGAAGTTGTGTTGAAAATTGTAATGTCCCCTCTATCCAAATAAAGTTCTTTATTGAGTGAACCTGCAAAAAAATGTTAGAAAGAAACAATTTTGCAAACATATAAACATGTTATAAGAATCCATCTAGTTATTTACCCCTTATTAAGCCTTCCTAAGAGAAGTCTGCCAGGTCGGGCTCATAACCTTTGGTAAGGACCCTCTGGCTTTGAATGATCTCATTCTAAAGCGGCCCTTTGGTCACTCTTTCCGTCATCCTCTGAAGCGCATCCCTTAGGAATCCCAAGTGAAGTCTGCCAGGTCGGCTCATAACCTTTGGTAAGGACCCTCTGACTTTGAATGATCTCATTCTAAAGTGGCCCTTTGGTCATTCTTGCCGTCGTCCACTGGAGCGCATCCCTTAGGTCATGTAGGCTGACCATTATTAGGTCCATTCCTCTTCCTGGAACAGACATCCCCTATCCAAGGTTTAATCAGATATGCACATGTTGGTCATCAGTATATACTGGCTTATGGGAGATTATATCAACCTCCTGAGATTATATCAATCTCTCTTTGGCAATAAGGATTATATCAACCCTTGAATTGCCCTTCGGAGATTTATATCAGGCTCTCTTCCTTTCATCATAGCTTGGGAATGAATATAAGATTCATATTTCCAAGTTAATAAGAGAGGTAGGGCCTTAACTGAATAAATTTACAATTCACATCACTATTAATGGAATGAATATAATACAGACATTAATTATTAATTCCGATTTGCAGACAAATATAAATTCATATTCTAAATTTATGAATGATAGTGAGCATATAAATTTCATTCTCCTTGTGTAATAATTATATTCATACTCGCAACTGTAATTTAACACATATCTTGTCAACATTAATATATAATATATATATATAAATATTAGATCATTATTATGGTTAGATATATTAGATCATTTAGAGACGTGTTATAAAATATTTAGATATATACATTATATATAGATGATTCTAGTTTCATCCTTACTCAGATATATAATATATCTAAATATTAGATCATTTCTATAATTGGATAAATTAGATCATTCAGGATTATACTAAAGAATATTCATAAATAATAAGTTATATATGTATTGAGGCCTTCAATATATATATATATATATATATGCTAAATATATATATTATATATTATCATAGAAACTATATAATTCTATTTTGATTATTAATATCTTAATTATCATCATAATATATATATATATATATATATATATATATATATATAATAGCTTTCCATACTTAATAGGATATATACTTAACAAAATGAGTATCTAACTCAAATAATTTCAGCCTTATTTACTGTCACACAATACTGACAGCACAGTATATGCTTTATTTTCTATGTCCTCATCAAAGAGTATCCATTAGCTATTTCTTTCTTATGACTTTCCAAATTTCCTATTCAATATCCTTGAGAATGAAATCAATTTGTATTATATATAGCCTGTGTACCCTTTGGTACAAGTTGTGACTGTTCTTAACAAATCAGATTTGTATTTGTTAACTGTTACCTCTAACATAATCACACCCCTTGACATAGAATCAGTTAGTAAAATATCGATTAGTCTCTCTTCACTTAATCATTGTCATGAATTATATTATTCATCTTTCTCCATTGGTAATCAATGAGCCATGGAAGGTTACAATCTTTTTGAAGTCCAGGCTGGTCATCGTATTTATCAGATAATACTCGTTGTCTTGTGTTTCGACCATCCTTGTTTGGTCATATGATATCTTTCCTTATCTTATTATAAATCGCTATCTTTCCCCTATGTGCTAATCGTACCAATTGGTATATATAATCGTTTAGTTGCAATCACCTCTTTAACAACTATTCTTTAAAGTCATTGTATTCTTTAAATTCATCATAACAGTTGATTATTAGTATTTGTCGATTTGCATATACAATTCACTGCTCACGTAAAGACATTTTTTCCTTCCATACTGGGACAGTCTATAAAAATAATTTTGTAATTTTGTCTCTTCTCGTTTGTTAGTCATCAGACCACTTGGCAATATGTTGCCTTCGCTATTTTCAATGAGACTAATTTGGTTTAGAATATAGTGAGCCACCTCCGATATTTGAGTTGACATTAATATTAAGAAATGATAGAATATTAAGATTTGATATTATTACTAATTAATACATATATACATATATATATATATATATAAAATTAATATTAAGAATATAATATTATACTATTAATATTAAGAGCTGATTATTAAATCTAGTTAGCATGTTTAGTCTTTCGTGGTATTGATGGAAACTATAGACAGGGTTTCAAAATGGGTGGACATGACAAAAATAGTGAGAGGCCTGAATGTTTGAGGCCTGGCCTTGGAAGGTCATTTGGAAAGATACTAGAAGGGTGAGTTGATCCTACAAATAGAGTTAGGATAGTGACATTGATGAAGAATAATGATGTGAGAAGTTGTATCTCACTGAAAGATTGAAGAATTTGTCCTTGATGAATGGACATGTGTTTGGGCCCATGATGCCTCTGCATCATAGTGGTATCAGAGCAAGGAAGTAGATCCTTGTATATTGGGTATTGAGGAATTTTGTGTAGCCAAGGTAAGGCAAAGATGGGGTTGACACCAACCGAGAAAGAGTTGGTAAAGTTGATGACAACCTACTTGAAGAATGGGAAAAAGAAAAGAGAACAAGAAAAGAAGAGGAAACAAGAAGAGGAAGAAAGGAGAATAAGAGAGGAGGAAGAAGAAGAAAGGTGGAGAAAGGAAATAGAGGAATGGAAAAAGGAGAGAGATGAAATCAGAAGGAGGCTTGATGCCTTGGAAAGAATAATGAAAGAGCAGCAGATGGATGATGAAGAACCTAATGATGAAGGGGTTCTAGGTGTTGAGACAAAGGTAGAAGAAAGAGATGTTGATGAAGACAGCAAGGAGTCAAGTCTTGAAGGGCTTGAGCATGAGGAGGTAATTCTGTTTGGGACTGTGTTATGTCCTTTGAAAGAGGAAATGGGTATAGAGAAGCATGGTACCCCTGTGACAGCAAATGGTGAGGCTAATGATGTAGCCATGGAGATAGATAATGAGTTGGAATGCTAAGAGGAAAGGCATGTGATGGGGGCTGAGTTAGTCTCAAAGGAAGAAGAGACTAAGGATGAAGTGATGGTGGCAGTCCATGAGAAGGCCCATGAGTTTGTGTATTCTCCAAGCATGGGGATAGAGGATATTGATGAGAAAATAGAGGATTGCTTTTGGGAGGTGAATTTGATCAGGTTGCAGGTGTATGCAGCAGTGTTGAAGGTTCAGAGCATGATGAAGTTGCTGATAGCAAGCAATGGGCAAAATATGGTACTACTTTTGCCAAGAGGAGGAAAGCCTAAAGTGAAGATAAAGGAGCAAGAGCAGATCCAAGAGATAGAAGGTAATGCAAAGCCAAGGTTGCAGATGGAGGACAAGTACAAGCCAAAAGTCAAAATGAAGATTATGTTTTCTAATGCTTTGTTTTGCAGGTGTTTCCAAGGGTCTTGGAAAATTTTGAAGGCCGGGAGTATGGTGCAGGAGCACCTGGGACACATGGGTCACCAAATGACCCTAATGAAGAATCTGTGGAGGAATTGAGTCTATAAGGTTAAAATGACCATTTGATATTGTAAACATGGCTAATAAGGCCATTTGAAGGTGTAGATGAAGAAGAATCTCCACCGACCTTTGCAAAAGGGGCAGAGACAAACTCAGGAGAAGCCAGAGCTTGTTCCACCGCAAGGACCAAAACAGAAAGGGGATCTGCTGCAACAGATTTACAGTGCTTGAACTTTGGGATAGGGCCTTGCTCAAAATTTCTCTTAAAAGACAAAGGTGAAGGCCTTTGATCCACTATAGAAGCCTTTAGGACATCAGGGAAGCTGGCATGGCGGTCCTGAGATGGGGTAGGTGCAGGTTGGGTGGACATCACGCCACTGGATACCACTTAGGTGTGTAGCATGTTCACCAGCTTAGGGAATGGCAGTACATCCGACAGAGTGGTGATCAAAGGTGGCTCCTATGAAGGAGAGATGAACGCTTGGACCCGCTTGGTGCGAGGCCTGATGGTTACTCTCGGTGGAGGGGGAAGTGTGACAAAAGAGGTCGCAGGGTCGGTTGCTGGCACAACTGCAATGGAAGCGGGAGCAGAGCTGGAGGCAGATGCTAAAGCAGTGACAAACACAGGCTTGGATGACACACTCTCCACCCTTGCAGTTACCTCACGTGCCAATGCCCTCTCTTGTCGATGACATTTACGCTCTTGAGCAAGTTGGTTTCTATGCAGATGTGGGCTCGATTGAGAAGTTTGCGAGGGTGTAGCGTCATCCTGCTCCATAGGGGAGGTCATTGATTCCATCACTGAAAAAGGAGATGGCCCTACAAATAGAGTAGGAGGTGGAGTTGACGCGAGCATTGCTGGCTCAGTCATGGGAGCCTTTCCTCTCTTTGCCCTATGGGTAGTGGGTGGAACAGAGGATGCTCCCGGAGGCCTTGGAGCAGGTGCCAAAGGAGATGGTGTAATCTTAGGAGACCTCTTACCCTTGCCATAAACAATAGGGCGAGGTATGTCTGCAATGATAGGAATGGGGAAAGGCGGATGCACCTTGAGTTTCGGCAGCATGGGTGCCTTTCCTTTATCCACATTGCTAGAGGTAGGAAAAGAGGACACTGCTAGAGGATGCATGGTTCGAGGCAGACGAGGAGGCTTCCCATGGGGCACGCACCTACCTTGAGCCCCCGATGAAGGAGCAGAAGACAGAGCACGCTAAGCCTCATGAGAGAGTTGAGCAAGGGGAGGCTCTATAGGTTTTAGATTAAGATCCCGGATTTTATACTCCTCATAGGCGAGGAAAGTCAAATCCTGCCGAAGATGCAAAGGCTCTATCGGAGTAGGTTAGAAATGATCAAGGGAGAAGCCCCCACAGGACACCAAAGGACGATATCCAGTGTCCAAAATAGTATGAATGGTTCCTTTGCAAGGAAACTTCTAACATTTATGAATAACCGAAGAGACGACACTCATGGAGGTCAACCAAGGAATCCCTAGTTTGACCCTAAAGAGTTCCGATTCAGGAATCACAACGAATTTTGAGAACACCGCCTTGGGTCCTACTTGGACCATCAAAGTGGTGGATCCTAAAGCGGGAAGAGACAACCCGTCACGTGTCCTGATGGTGGCAGGACACTCGTCATATTTACCCCACAGTTTAGTCTGTTAACAAAGAGGACTTCCTCGGTGATAACATCAACCCGACAAGTAGGGTCAACCAAGACGCCGCTGACAGACACACCATGATTGATGTCAGGACATAACGTGGAGAAGGCTCTCCACTATACAGCTCATCCAAAGGGGTGTAAGCGATAGTTGTCTTAGGCACCCTCCAGGCAGGCGGGGAAATTAGAGTGATGGTCACCATGTTGATGTAGGGACTATCACTTAATGGAGGAGGAGATGATGGAAGTGTCGTGATAAAATTTGATGAATGTGGCGGGAATGGATCTATATAGATCTATAATTCGCTATTCGCCTTGTCCACAAATTTATTAGCTTTTGGTTTCCTTTCATTCACCTTGATGGTGCCTTTGTCTATGTGGTCTTGGACTAGATGTCGAAGATGTATGCAATTTTCCGTATCATGCCCATGCACATGATGATATTGACAAAATTTTGATATGTCGTACCATTGAGGATAGGGGTGATTATCAGGAAGGGGTTGAATTTCTAGAAGGGTTACTAGGTTGTCATTTAACAACCTTTGCAGAACACTTGCATATGAGTCAGATATTTTAGTAAATGTTCGACCTCTTTGTGGATCTGTTGCAAAGTAGTTCCTTTCGGTGGGTTGTGGTAATGCCATAACATTAGCCACAACCTTATTATTTCGAGACACTCCAGAAGCAGAAGCTCCTCCGTAGGCATTTGAGAGTCCCCAAACTGAGCCATAGTATGCTGATAATCTGTCAGTACACTGCAAAGGCAGGTGAAATTTTGGTACTTGTTTAATGACAATTTTTCCCTTAGGGCCGGCTATAGATTGCCAATGATCATTTTTTGGAGATCGGCATTAGGTAGGGTATAAGATACTCTTATAGAAATGGACTGATATCTCGAGATAAAATTTGTTATCTTCTCATTCGGCTTTTTCTTACAATGAACAAGATCAACAATGGTGACCTTGCTTCCTATATTGGCCTGGAACTGAGTGAGGAAGGAATTCATTAGGTGATCGAAAGTGCCAATAGAATAATCCAGTGGAAAGTTGTACCTTTCCATAGCGGTTCCTTTAAGGGACTGAGAGAACACTTTAAGAAACACATAATCCAGATTATAGAAGTCACTGCATTGAGTCAGGAAGGAATTGATGTGGAGATGTGGGTCCCCATTTCCGCTATACCTTTCAAATATCAAGGATTCATCTCTCTGTGGAAATGGTGTGTTCAACACTTGCATTGTTAATGGATTGTGACGATAGTATGAAGTCAAGGAACTCTGATTAGTCGCGGTTGACAAGTTAGCCAGCTGTTGCTACAACTGTCCTATATTTTGTATGGTGTTTAAGACAAGGCTATGGGGCGGAGGAGGAGGTGGATCGCCTTGGCCCCCAGGAAGAGAAGGATATCCAGTGTTGACCTGTCCTCTGGCACCACCTCCGGATTCGGGATTCGCAGTAGTATTTTGTGAACTGTATCCCAAAGGATTTCTATTTATGTTGATGCTGGGGACAACACCACTATTCAAAGGATCAGTGCTAGGTGTGGATCCCACCATATGCATTGATACTCTAGTTATCGCGACACCAATTTGTTCTCCAGTGTGATTTGATTGATCCCCCTAAGAATCAGAGGGAGGGAGGGACACATTATCATCCATGATCCGTCCCAATGTTAAAAGTACCTTGAGACCATCCTTATCTAATATCTACAATTCTCTTAGGTTACAAATGGCATCCCTAGCTTTAGGACACACCCTTTTTCTTAAGGAATTTCTCAAAATCCATTAGATTCTCCTCAAGGAATTGAATCTTATCAAACTCAACGGTAAGAGCTGATTCATGATCCAATGCGAGAGGGGAGTCTGGCGGAGAACCCACTGGTGTAGAGTGTTGGGACCCTGCCTTTGGAGAGTTATTAAGTCCCCATATTGAACCTATGAAGAAATGGGATCCACTTGTATCATTAGGATCCATATTTCTAGTTGTCATGCCCAAAACTAGGGCAAAACACACACAATTTTTTTTTTAAACACATAAGTTTGTATGACTAACAACGGTTGAGTTGGAAGGGTGACAACAAGGTAGAGTTAACCTTCGAGTTACAAGATATATACGCAGACTGAATTAGGGTCATGACACAATAGATGTAGAATTGGGGCATCAATTAGTTCCACGGATTATAAGAAAGCTTAACTCTAGTTGGTCTAACTCTGATTCCATGTTTAACTATGTTTAGCATCAAGATGATAGTTAGTTGTTATGAACCTATGTTGAATTAGATTGACCTAATGTTTACTTCACTCTTACCCTAGATTACAATGGAATCCATGTAAAGTGATTAATTATTATGTTAATAAATGGATCCAAGCCAAATTAAATTAGATCATGTTATTAAGTCTATTCATCTATCATAACACTAAAATTATTAATCTAATAATTAATGTTACATTATTGAATCAAAGTATATGTATAAACTACTACCCAATAAAAACAAAATAGAATTAAACCTAAATAACTAACTTAAACTTATCAACTAATTACCAATTAATCCAATCTATCTAGCAAATAAATTCTAATCTTAATTAATCTACTAACTAAAGCTACAATATTAAATTCAATTTATATATGTAGAACATGCTACCCAATTTAAAATTAAACACAATAAAGGATAGACCTAATTACTAGTTTAAACTATCAACTAAATACTTACTAATCTAATCCATCTAACTAATAATCTTTAATCCTAACTAACCTGTTAACTTATTAAACTATCAACTTGTTAATATATAATTCCCCAATCACAAAGTCAAAATGCCTTGGGGAAAGTCGAATTGCAAAGGGGGGGAAATGCAGGGTGACATGACATGTTTTTGGGGGCCCACCATATAACCTACCTACTTCCTTCCCCAAAGGATTTCGCATGGCATGACAAGACCTCCAAAGGTGGCGCGATTTTTGAGCAGGGAAAAGGATGTGTTTGTTATGGCCCACCTACCAACCTCCCATCCTACAAGGTGAATTCGCATGAAGGGAGAGGGAGTTGACTTGGCTTACAAGTTATATGACATGTCAGAAAACATAAAAGGTGCAAGGAAAATGGCACAGACTTAGGGGAATGCAAAAACATATAAACAGCCCCAAAATTATTTAATCATAAAAACTTAACACAACCCATTATCCAATGCAAGAGATAAAGGGGTAAAGGTGGGGCCCACGGGAAAGGTAAAGGTAAGGGGAGTTTAGTTTAGGTTTAGGATTAAATTACATATTTAAATTAATGAGATTAGATTTTGAATTTAATTAGGGGAAAAGCACATTGGGAAAGGAATATTCTCTGTGGTAAGGAGAATATTTCCTTTCCCATACAAATTCCAGAGAGCATTTTTGCTCAAAATCTGGAAAGTGCTATGGGTTTTATTTGATATAAGCTCTTCCATTTGATTTACTTGATTCATTTTATTTGCAATAGGCCATTGTATGTATTGGGTTGATTTATAAGGACAATATACCTAGAAGACTAATAATACTAATTGATTTTTTTTATGTTATCCTACTAACAGTTTGATTGTTATTGATATCAATGTTATTTCTCCTTCTCAAGAGTTGAGATTGAAATGCAGATTTTTAATGAAGAAAGTTGAATCTATGGAGATGGAATAAGGACTTTCAAGGGGAGAAATGGAGTGTTCCAATAACTTGAACGCTTACATTTACATACATTATGGAGGCTTCATGATTCACAATTCCTCAAGATTTTTAGGAAATGAAACTATTATATTGCCTTTCTTTTTTAATATTGGTTATCCCTTTATACATGAATGATTAACTTCTTTGCTTTTAAGAAATATAATGCAATATGCATGAACAAATGAATCCATCATTTACATAAAGAATGAGATCTTACAATCTATATTTACACATCTTCAAGATGATAAACCTACACAATACATGGATGGTATGCAACATTTCTTCCTTTAATGAATCATTACATAAAGAAGGAGATCTCTTCACATCTAGCTTGCAAAGCTTCAAAGATGAACATGACAACAATCAACAAGAATGAGTTCCAATACAAATGAATGACTATGCAACATTGAAGTTGCTTACACAACCACCCCCTAATAGGGATTTCTTTTAAGATTCTTTCATCATCTTCATGACTTCAAAAACTTGCAAATTTCAAGAGGGGAACCATGGGAAGCTCACCTCCCAACCAAGGCCTCAAGGAGGCCACCCCCGAGTTTGGAGAACCAAGGCTAAACAAGATTTCACATCCAAATTCTCACAACATTTTATATGCACAAAAACAACAATAAACTCCCAACCAAGGTCTCACAAATGAGTTTTACAACCCATTGAAGTAGGGTGAAGGTGGGCTTTTCCAAGGAGGAGAATGCCATTTGCAATTTCCAAATTTCTCAACAAGAGCTTTCCATGCCTCTCCAAGGCTATATTGACATTCCTTCCATATGCACATTTGGCCATTTCCATACCAAAAATAATATTTACAACATGGCTTCATGGAGCCCATACTCTATGAAATTATCCCTCTTCTCCAAGAGAAGAGACTTTCACTACAATGGAGAGCCCAACTAATCCCTTCACCCAAGGCCACTTCTTCCCTTCCCAAAGGGTGAGTAATGCCTTAACTCCCATGAACATCACTCCCAATCCAAAAGAACAAGAATTGCTACAAAAATCCAAATGCATTCCCAACCCAACACATGACAACAAAATTTACATACAACACTATACAAGGTTACATACAAGATTTCATATTCATAAAACAATAACATCCAATTCTACTTGCAACAACAAGCACTTCTTGGCAAAGTAGACCAACCTTCCAAATGTGTGATGGCAAATGAAACTTGAAAAGAGCCCAAATCCTTATCCTTCCTTTTTCCAAAACCCTAATTGTCTCTAGAATTAGAGAGTGGGTGAACACCCACTAAGTCTCCCAAAACCCTCTAAAAAGACCCCCAAAAGTGTACTCATAACCTAGCAATTAATGAGATATGACATCTAGTCTTTTGTCTCCCCTCTTAATTGTGAGTTTAGTAAGGAGTGTGGGACAAGTTAGATGCATGTGGCCATCTCCATTTTCGCCACTTTTGAAAAGTAGGCATTTTGGAGAGTCATAATGGTGACCTAGGTT
>MU228456.1:2088592-2100221 GCA_018584345.1 Thuja plicata | reverse complement strand
TAATATTAATGTTTTATTATTACTATTTTTATTTAAAATAATAATAAATCGTTTTCAATTAAATAATAATCCCTCATGATTTAGAAGACCTTTATAAATCTCGTCATTTATTTGTTTTTTTTTTAAAAATAAATTTCTATTGACAATATACGCATACACAATTGACAATATACGCACACACAATTTTTGTCTTTTTAGAAATTTATTTTAAAAATGCTAAAGAACTTAAAATGTTTGTATACGTCTTAGAATTTTAACGATTCGATATGCGGATTCAATTCAGAATTGCGCTATCATTAAAATTCCTAAGCAAAACTTCGCAGAGTAGCGCAAAGTTTTAAAATAGAATTTAAAATCTATTACTTATACAAAATAAGCTTATACTTTTGGCGATCGACCAGAAAAGATCATTCTTACATTGATTTTGGAAGAACACGGAAGACTGCTCACAACGCTACTGAAAAACCCAAGACGCCACTCAAAACTGGAAACCAGAAAACAAGACGCAAAACGAAAAAGAGAAAAACAAGAACGGACTTGATGTTTAGTTAGGAAACAGAACAATTAAAATCAAGGGATGACTGATTCCTTTGAACAATATCCCTTTCATAACATCGACATGCTTAGAGAAAAACTCCTAGCAATCAACTGAGAATTGCGTAGGGTTGCCCCAATTTTGGGGAATGCAAAATTGAGGACAACACTTTTTATTCTAAAACCCTTGAAATCAAAAAATATTCGCAAACATTAAAAACAAAACAAGCATAACACAGTTCAGCAGTTAGAGCCTATCTGGGTTCTTACACATTGCAAAATCTAAGTGACTCTACTGTAAAAAGCCTAATTGGCTCTATTCTCCAATTGACTGCAAAGGAATTCTGAATTCTGGAATTTTATTCTCTTTTTTTGAAATTGTTTCAACATATATATGATTTTTTGTATTTTCCGAAATGATTAAATGCAATACGAAACACAATTTATTTCCAAATTATCTAACATAACTCATATGCCATTTGAATTCTAAAATTCACCCTTCAAATTTAAATTTCATCACTTTCAATAGGAAACACAACAACATAGAAAGGAAATCATTAATTACTTTCAATAATGTGCTCAATGCCTCTGTCAGGTGGCCTGCCATGCGGTAAATCACTAAACACTAAACACTTTAGAGTGTTTAGTTCTGAGCTCCTATATGTCAGGGTGATAAGATGATTTCCCTGATCATCAAGTGTGGGTAATATTCTGCACTCTGCTGCCCACTCCACTGCATCATGGCTAATGAGACACTGCATACGTTTGAGTGAAATAGTCCTTAGATTCTCCTCTCTGATTGCCTAAGTATATGTTTCATACCATTTATTTCAAACTTCATTTCCATGTCCTTAAGGATGAGATAGAAAGCATCAATAGAATGCAACCAGCTCATGCCCAAAACCAAATCAGTACCTCCCATGTTAACAACATAAAAAGCAGTTTTGAATTCATAATTATTTAATTTCATGGGAAGATCCCGAATCATCCTATCACACTTCAGAATGTAACCATCGGCCACTTTAACTCTAATGCCCTCAAATTCTTCTGTCTGTATGCCTCTCCTAGATACCAATCGCGAATCTATAAAATTATGGTGGCACCTGTATCCAACAAAGCAATGACACGCTGCCCTGCTAAAAGGCCCCGCATCCTAAAAGATCCCTCTTTACTCATACTAGAGAGGTATACTACCTTAAGATTGGAATCCACATCAACCTTTTCATCATTCACTGCTTCTACATAGCTCTCTTCTTCATGATCAACTTGCTACCCCTCAAAATCAGAACTGTGCTCATCCTCATAATACGACTCCATAAGCCTAATTCTACCTTTAGGCTTCAAGGGACACTCATGTTTATCAACATATGGGCCCCTGCAATAAAAACACCTCTCTCCTTAGATCAATTTTGTGTTTCTTGATCTAAAGGCCCTGTCATAGGTTTCTTGAAATCTGAACCTTCAATCCTTTCGTAGTAAAATCTATCATCAAGAGGAAATTTTCCTCCTCAAATAGACTCTTCTTATTATGCCTCCTTTCGAATGTCTGGTATACACCATCATACAACGTTTACTATGTACTTCTGATATTCTTTGGGCAATGTATTTAGTATTGTACTTCCGTCAGTTACCCACTCTCTGTTCCTCTTTTAATTGTAGCTCCTTATATTAACTGCTAGGATTAATTCTCGACATTATGTATTTCCGGGACTTAGCAGCGGTTGATACATTGATGCAATTCATATTGCAGAAGGGTATACTTCACTGTATCATCGTCTTCACAAACAAACTCTAGATATCTATCATGAACAAAGCAACGGGATTCTAAAAACTCCCATGCTTACTTGAGCCTTCTAGCAGCTCCCATGTTTTAAGACATTTACAACAGCAGTAACTTTTAATAGCATTTCCCAAACATAACAGCAGAATACCCAAGGTCTCAATCTGATATACTCTTCAGCTCTTGAACAAAAAATTTGAAGCTTGAATAACTACTGCTGTAACACCTTCAACTATGCAGTCGGGCTTCCATACTGTGGCATTAAGCAAGAAGACTCCTCTCAACAAACATACCAGATTATCCCTATTTTGTACAACTGGGAATGCAAAATGGTCATTGTATGATCCCTGTGGTCTCTGGAGAGTTTGAAAGGCAATATAGATACTCCTTGATGAATTTATGATGCAGACGACAATGTGTAGTGGAGCCTCCATGACCCACGACCACCTTTGTGCAATTCCTTGTTAATATTAATGCCTCATTGGAGATGGGCTTGTATAGCCCAGATGCAATATTGGTTTCTTACTACTGGGTGCCATTTTAAATCTGATAAGACCTCCACAATCTAACTTCTCCACGAGACCAATTTCATTCTAGGTACCATGGTCATGACGCTTCCACCCAGCCAAAATAAATTAAAAAAAAAAACTTTGCTGAATCAATGAGTTGAAGCCCAAATAATATTCACGAGAACTATATCTCATCAATATTGAAATATTTCATTGCACTCCCTCAGATATTTACCTTGGAATATTAATTCCCAAGGATAGCAGTCTGATCCATAGCACGCTTATGTGCTTGTTGCAAGCATCTACAACCTCTCATGGTAATCGATTGAGGGCCTCTTGTAAGTCCAGATCAAAAGTACTGATCGTCGTAGCAGAGACCCTATTTCCTGAGGCGATTTTCAACGACATTGTAGTATCGAATGGTAACCCAATCGACTGTGAATTTTGTTACATTGGCCAATGCGTCCTTTTAAACTTTAACGGTCACGAGACGACTCCTTGATTTCACTTACAAAAGGATAATATATATTAAGTCTTTAATATGCTGTGTAATATTATTATTTACTGTTGCTTTTGTTACCGATGAAATCACAGTGTGTTTCAAGATCGCTGTGTCTTTGAGAAATGTGTTATATAGACTCCATATTGCTGCCTTTACTTATCTCTGTGAAGATAATCTTTGATAATATGAAATAGAACCTTTGTCTTATCTTTATTTTGTCTTAAGTATTCTTCCACGCTGGCATAATATGGTGTCGATGCTGAAGTAGATATGCTTTGTAAAACAAGTCATTCATCATATATTTGCTGACAATATGCCCAACAGTCTGGAATAATCGTTTCTCCTTTGATATGAATTCGACAAGCTGGTATGGTTAATTATACGCATATATTTGAATCGATAGTTAACACTATGACTTTATTTGTGTTCCTTAGACAACATTGAATTAATATTGCAAGTCTTCGGGTCTCCATAATAATATTGAATTTCCCATATCTCAATATGTCGATAACCTAATCCTATTTACTGTCAATTTCTGAGCGCATATATTACTGATCGTATTCATTGTCGTATTGTGCTTTATGCTCAAACATCTCTATGGCTTCCAATTTATGATGGTGTCCAAATTTTTCTTTGCTAAGTTCAGACCTTTGCATTCTAATTATTCCCAGCAAAACGACCCGCTCTAATACCATGTTGAATTTACAATGCTCGATTAACCACGGGCAATACCATTTCCCTCCCAACTGTAGACGAACAACTATCGTCTCCCCCGAGAATCTGATATATCTTAATTTGCATAATATTATTCACTTATATATATGTATCTGAATGAGATCACATATCTCATTATATATATGCAAGAGGTGCCCTTTCACCAAGGGACACCACTCATATATTAATATAATTGTATATTAAATAATTATATTAATATATTATAATATTAATATAATCACAATTATTATATTATTTATTATCATACAACATAATAATTATACAATATAATTATATTATCACATAATAATATAATTATATCATCTCATAATAATAACATAAATATAATCACAACCTTTGTGATATCTATGTCGGCCTGTGAATTCCGACCACAACTACAATAAAATCAACATAGAGAATATTGTAAGTGCATATATCTGTAAGTTTTGTCTATATTATTTTTAACTGTCAGTTTAGCTTAGGTTTAGGTTTTAGATCACAAGGAGCTTCCCCTGCAATTTCGAAGAGAGATTTTAACTTGCACCACTCCATTTTCTGTTGTCTTGCAAAGGACAAATTAAAATGCTAGAAAAACCATGTGTAACTTTCACCTTCTATATCCTTTTTTAGGGAGCTAGTAGTTGTTCTATCAGTATTTACAATTTGAGACCTTTCAGATTGATTTTTGAAGTTTGTGAAAGTTCTAGTTGCTCCAAAACGGAATTTCAAACATGGCATATCTTAGAGACAGCAAGAGCTCTGAGGACATTGATGTGTATTTGCATGCATACTTGTTGAATGCTTCCTATATGTGTATATTACTATATGGTGTTATGTGTAATATCTGCAAAGAAAAAATAGTTTGTTTCTATATAAAATTGATTTATTCTAGTTTGAAGTCAGTGGCACCAAGGGTGTGCTACAAAAAGAAACATTATAGAAATTAGATTTCTTTGAAATAGTTTGTGTTTGAATTCACATTTCTATTGAGGAGTGAATATGACTTTCAGTACGACTTACAATTATATATGATTAATAGCATGCAAAATGGTGCCTAATCATCATGAGATTTATTAAATAAAGCTGGTTTTAGGAATTTATCCTTAGTTGATTCTAAATTCAAAGCTCATTGGTGACCATTACATGATAGTCTCTTTGATTATTAATTTGAATGCAGGTAACCAGTACAAACAGGGCATGCCGTGTCACTGTCAAAATTTATCAAGCAAAAGATTTGAAGAGGAGACTTTTAGCATACGACGTAACAGATCTGTTTTTCAAATTAAGGTTGGAGGATATTACACACAAGTCAAGAGAGGTAATTAAATATTTTAAAGAACTTTGTTTGTGTGCTTTTATATTCTATTGTTAGATTTCCATAACATGTTATGATATAGTAAGGTACCACTATTGTTTCACTAATTGGATTACCCAGATCCAGATTATGCAGCTTAAATAATTAGATAACGATGTCCACCTGACTTGTGATACTGTATGCATGGTTAAACTCCGCCAGATCGCTGGCTGTTTAACATGCATCTTGCATGTGGATCAAATTTATGGAATGATCCGCACTCAATTAAGCGTATTCTTGATTGCAGTTTTTAACATAGCTGACATGTGACCGTTAAAGTTTTGATTATATATGAAGTTTGAACATCGGAGCAAAAACATTTGGTGCTTCAATTATACATTTGGGCATCAAATTGGTTCATTTTTTAATTAAAAGAGAAACTTGCCATCTGTTGGCTATGCTTCATATGCACATAATATAGGATGTAAAACCATAAATGGATGTTGGTGGGCTTGCTGCCCTGAGCCTCTGTGGTTTCCTTTCATTGTCTATTAATTTGCAAAGTACTGTTTGCCAACTGACATCATTTGCACAAAAATGTTTAGAATCCACACTTACAGAGATCACTTGTGGATTAATGTTTTATGCTGTATAACAAGTTGGATTTTTGAGAGTCCATGCAAATTGCAATGGATTATCGCATTTAGCGGAAATGCTTTGCAAGGAATAAATTCTAAAAGATTCACATTCTAACAAATTTACTTTTGTTAAAAATTTAAATGTATTTCTTTTTGGATATATATACTCTGATTGCCATTCTAGTTTTCAGCTTTAGTTATATTTTTAAAGCTTTTCCTCTGCATGCATAAGGAAAAAAATTGAAGTTTTCTGAATGAAATAAATTATTGTATTTGCCAGATGGTATTCCTGTCTATTAAAATTGTGCCATTTAACTAGACAATTAATTAAATGGAAATTTAACTCATGTTAATGTAGCATATTTGCAGATTAAGGGCGTGGTTGATCAAAATGGAGTATTGGTGGTGAATCAGAATTTTACTTTTGATGTTAAAGACTTTAAGGTATGAAAATGGTGGGTGTGTTTATTTGGAGAGAGTAGAAGTTCATCAATGTTTTTCAAAGTAGCTGAGAGTTATTCAAAGCAGGATACTATAAGAACTCCTCTAACTACCCACATTTCTGTTTTCTGTGTCAGAGTGCCCATCTTTTAGTACAAGTTTATGGAAAGGGTCTGTTTGGATTTGATGAGCTGATTGGAGCATGCCAAAACATTCCTGTGAAACTCCTAATGGATATGAATAATGGTAAGATCATCTCCGTTTATTTCATTCAGATATTGTTCAACTTTATATTTGCAATGATTATTTTCTGTTCTCAATGTTTACGATTTATTCTACAACATAACATCTAGAATAGCTTATTATAATAAGTTTTTCCTTGTCAGGGTATAGTGAAGGGGAGAGCAAGTGGTATGATCTTTTCATAAAAGATGGGAAAAGGAAGCTACCGGGGAAGGTAGATCCACATGGCTGTCACGTCTGTCTATGATTCATAACCAGATTTATTTTAGTTTTCCATAATGATGTGGCTAATATAGTATTTTTCTCATATATATAAATTTGAACAATTGGAAGCTTTCTACATTAATTTTTCTACTTTTTATTTGGACTGAGTAGCCTTCTTTTCATGCTAGGTTCTGATGAACATTGTGGCAGGCATAGCTGAGCCAGAACAACACCTATGTGTATTTGTTGGAACCTGGAATGTTGGGAATGCTAGGCCGGTAAGATTTAATGGGATTCTTATTATAAATATAATAAATCTATTCTTGGCTGCAAGCTACATTGTTGGCATTCTAGCAAACCTATATTATAAAAAATCTATGTAAAAGATGCTGAGGGAGATCAAATTTCAAAATATTTAACAGTCATAAATATTAATAGATTACCAGATTTACTATTAAAAGCAATTACGAAGACATCATAAACATTTAACGAAAATCATCTTTTTAACTGTTTTTAATAGTTAATCTGGTGATTTGTTCATATTTATTAATGTTAAATATTTTGAAATTTAATGTTTCCCAACATTTTTACATAGATTTTTTAAGATACAAGTATGCTAGTTATGTTTCATTAATAGATTAATGTAAATTTCGTAGTGACTGTCTCATTAAAATATGTGATGTTACAGCTTCAAACTAGATTCCATGTCATTTATGAAGAATAACATATCTAACATATTAGAGTTTAAATTTTACCATTAAACTATTTTTTACATATAAAAAATTAAAATTAAATTCTATATTATCTACTAAAACCAACATATTAAACATTTTAGGATTTGAATTTCATGTAGAAACTATTTTTACATAGGCTTCCAAGCTGTTTTGTGAACAAAGCTAGGCTGTCTTTATCAGTCAAGCTGAACTTTGTTATCCCAACCTAAATTGTAGTTTGATTGCCATATTTATATCTTCTTTTCTACAACTTCCTTACTATTACGGTTTCACGCTATGACTTCTTTTTTTTTAAAGGGACAAATGCTTTTGGTGTGGAGCTATGTACCAGTGAGATTACAAATAGGGGACCTCATCCCCAATGGAAACATTCAACAAAACCACCACAATGGGATTTGAACCTTGATGGCAAGAACAACAACACCACAACTTAACCTTTACACTATGCCAATACCAGCAAGTATGCCATCTTAATCTAATAATTTTTAAATATATTTTAAAATCTCTCATTACATTCCAATATCACATAGCCATTCTCAAAAGTGAATCTTCTCTTACATCCAAAAACAAAAAAGGGAAAAAATCCTAAAGCGTGGCACATGATACATTTCCGTCCCTATTTTCTTGTTGCAAAAGTTCATTTCCCACCATTTTCGTCACACAAGCTTATTTTTGCCTATCAATTGTATTCTTCCATGCAACTAGGGATATCTAAAAGCTTTTTGTGGCATATTTATGTTTTTGCCTTTCAATTTGCATTAATTTTTGTTCCTGTAGACAAGCTAGCCACTACATAAATCCCTCTTTCCTATTGACATACTCTTATTTTGATTTACATTGGAACAAGAAGACACCAAAATTGCCTTAAAATAATTGGACAACTGCACGACCTGCCCATATCTTGAAGAGCTAAGAAATTTGTGTCAATTACTTCTGCCTTAAAAATTGTAAAGTGTAAACCAACCTTGCAAGATGGCTAGACCTATGGGAGTGGGTGTATAGCAATAACTAAAATAGTTATCCTAAATTCCTTTCACATTTCACTCGATACTAATATTTTCAATTCTAATGTTAGAAAATTAATAAATTATTAAAATTTATGAAAAAATGGCATTTCCAAGTACCCTGATCTCCTATTTTTCAAAAATAGACATGGTGATACCAGTACTAGTCTCTCATACCAATACAATTACTACTCTCCTTGCAACCTTGCTTAATGCTTGGAATGGATTTATGTGGATAGCCTATGGAAGGACCTCTCGTGGCCATACTAGTGGTGCTTTTTGTCCTAAGAGGTTCTTCAATAGACTATCCACATAAATTCATTCCAAACATTAAGCAAGGTTGCCAAGAGACTAGTACTAGTATTGGTATGAGAGACTAGTTGATCTGAATTATGAATCAGATTACAATACCTGGTGTGATACCTGCGGTATTGTCAAGTTCAATATAAAAACCAGAAGACTAACAACAGAATTGCAAGCCAAAAGGTAATCCATTCTATTTGAAATTGGAGTTCATACAAATATGACGGATCCCAAGGGTCACTAGAATACCTTGGAAATGAAATGAGGAGTCCTCATAATGTTTATTACAAATAAACTTATTAAAACTACCAAAAATTTCAAAAAACTATATAAAAGTTTAGGCCTACTTGGAGAAGGCATAAATTTCTAGTCCTAGGTCCGATTTGCGAACCGTTTACTTCGTTGGAAAGATAATAAAAAATTATAGAGCCAAAACTGCCCCGAAGACCTTCAAAAATGCAGTTTACTGAGACAGAAAATACTGAAAAATTAGATTTTAGTATTTTCCCAATTCCATCCTGATCATTCCTCCTCCCTTGAGAAGCAATGGGCCCCATTGCACTAATCTGCTGCAACAAATGAGGAAATTGTGCTTCAATTTGTTCCTTAGTTAACCACTTGCCTTGATGAGGATGCTGACCAGCTCGAACCACCGGATAAAGAGGAATGTTCTGATTTCTCAAAGTCTTTAAAATGACTTCAATAACATGGTCACAGTGGAATGGAATAGTAGTAGATAATTTTGCAGCTTGAATGTGTTCAAGTAGCTTGGGAAATGTCCAACAAAGGAGGAAAATGGGGTCTCAACAATTCCACATTGAAAACTAGATGCAGTCCCAAAAAGGATGGCAAATCAAGTTCAAAAGCATTCTCACCAACCTGCTTCACAATAGTGTACGGGTCATAACAAAGAGGATGAAACTTCCTGTTTGGTCCGTGAAGGCGCTCTTTTTGAAGATGTAACCATACCTTGTCACCGATCTGAAAGTGATGAGGAATTCTATGTTTATCGTGCCTTGCCTTATACTTCTGATTACTCTGCTCCAAAATCTCATGAACTTGCTGTTGTAGGTGTCTAATGTTATCAATGCATTTTTCTGCTTTATCTACCTCCTTGTCAGCATTCAATAGACTAGCAGATTGCAAAACTGGTAGTGCTACATCCATAGGTGCCAATAGCTGATACCCAAGAAAAACCTCAAATGGACTATGTGCTGTAGTACTATGGAATGCACGGTTGTAGCTGTGTTGCACGCAGGGTAAGCTTTCATCCCATGTGCGAGGATGTTTTGAATGATACATCCGTAAGACATGAATGATCATTCGATGCACCACTTCTGTCTACCCATCTGTTTGGGGACGGAATGTTGTGGACTTTGTCAACTTTGTGTCCATTTTAGCCCATAGTGCAGACCAAAATTTGCTGTTGAACTTGCTATCCCTATCATAAATAATGCTTTTTGGCAAACCAAAATGAACCCAAACATGTTCAAAAAATAACTTGGCAGTCTCTTCTGCAACAATCATCTTTTTACATGCTACCATGATAGCCATTTTAGAAAACCTATCTACCACAACATATACACAATCACGCCCCCGCCTGGTAGTTGGAAGCCCAGACATAAAATCCATTGAAATAGACTGCCATGGCTTATCAGGAATAGGTAATGGTAAGCATAGACCCAACTTACGGTTTGTTGGCTTTGCAATTGCACAGGCTGCACAAGCTTGTAAATATGAAATGATATCCTGCTTCATTTTTGGCCAATAGAAATACTTTTGAAGGATAATAGTAGCCTTACCAATACCAAAATGTCCCGCAACACGGCTGTAGTGAGCTTCCCATATAATTTTATTTCGTTCCTCGGTGGGTACACATATATGACCAACATGGAAAAGCAACCCATCCTGCAAGTGAAAATCAGAGACACACTTTCCTTCTACGAAATTACTATAGATGTTAGCAAAATCAGATTCAATACCATATATTTGTTCCCATGTGGATGATTGATGACCACATGAATCCAGCACCATTGTCAAACCTGCAATTGGAGGCCTACTCAAACAATCTGCCACTTTGTTACTGCTTCCTTTTTTATGACGAATGTTGAGGTGAAATTGCTGTAGATAAGCTAACCACCTTTGATGTCTACCATTCTGCAACTTCCCTTGTGTTTGCAAGAATTGAAGAGGTTTATGGTTTGTATGTATAATAGTTTCCTTTCCCAGTATATAATGTTTCCATTGTTGCAGGCCTGAACAATAGCATACAACTCCTTGTCATAGGTGGGGTACCTATGTACTGTATCATAAAAAGTTTCAGTGTCATAGGCAATAGGATGCCCATGTTGCATGAGTACTGCACCAAGAGCATAATCAGATGCATCAGTTTCTATCTCGAATGATTGTTGCAGATCTGGGAAGACTAGCATTGGTGCTGAACATAATCTTTTCTTTAACTCCTCAAATGCTTGTTGCTTTGCCTCTGTCCACTGAAATTTTGCTTGTGCACCACCCCTTAGTGATTGATTGAGAGGCCATGATATATGTGAGAAACCAAAAACAAATCTGCGATAGAAGTTGGCTAAGCCCAAGAAGCTACGAAGCTCTGTGAAAGTTTTAGGAGATGGCCAATCTCTAATTATTTGAATCTTTACTGGGTCAACATGAACACCCTCAGTATCAATGATATACCCTAAGTATTGAATACTCTGCATACCAAAAGAGCA